>BMAU01018312.1:922500-1213734 GCA_019973935.1 Trichonephila clavipes
GCACTGTTACTACTCTTCCTTGGCCTGCCCGATCCCCAGATGTGTCTCCAATCGAGCATATCAGGGATCTTTTGGGACGGCGAGCTGGGCATCCCATGAGTTTGAACGAACTAGAGGCAAGGTTACAGCAAATATGGAACGAAATGTCTTAAGACATCATACAGAACTTGTGTGCCTCAATGCCAGATCGTGTGCATTCGCGCTAGAAGGAGTTCAACAGGGCATTAATTCCTCCGGGTTTTTTTTGTCCTTTTTTCTGAAATAAATTATCCTTTTTCTTTGATTTTCTAATCATTTAATTATACCAAAGTAGTCATTACGTATGTAAAATTTCGTTTCATTTTGATGACTCCTTCTTGATGCGCTAATTTTTTGTCCATGAGTGTATATATATATATATATATATATATATAATTTCCTTGACTAACTATAAATAATTACCAAGTGTGGTCAATTCATTAATTTTTAAATCGTTTGCCGAGAGATTTCTATTAGCCATGCATAGTTCTTCTGCGAGGGCATGTTATTTCCCAATTAAACACAATAAAACAAAAACATAGAAATAAATCTATGTTAAAGTGTTACTGTTATACAAATACTTATAATTCTATAATGTTACAAAACGCATAATAACATAACATATGACATTAAATTAACATATAATATATGCTAATAAATATGTTATTTAATTATTATGTTAGTTTCGTTTACAACGAGAGAGACAGATTCATTTTATCACAACACATAAAAAAAAATTACATTAGAGTTGAAGTTTCAATAAATTATGTCTAATTAATGCACACATTACCCAAACTTCCTTGAAAATTATTAAAAATAACCAGTTAACGTGATTAATGTGCATTATTTATCTCATTTACTAAAACACTTGGTTACTATTAACAATATCCGAATTTATTACTTTATGATTGGATTTATAAAAGATATATTTGCTTTATAAAAGAATCACACACACACATGCTCAGGTTTACATAAATATTTATCTTCCGACAACATAGAAACACCTGTGGAGGATTCACATGCTCAGTGAATCGAAATTAAACTGAGCTGGCTAAGCAACGCAATTTTATTCGGAGTTCATCAACATATATACACACTCAAATCTGTATTAATTAAATTAATGGTAGCTATTTACAGTACGTGAATATATCCTTTATATAACGAATAATGGCGCCACATACTTTTCCAATATTTTATGAGACATATTTTAGCAATTCTTATCGTAAGGAATATAAATTTCACGACAATTCACTACACAGACAGGAAATAACTTCAGCTATTATCTCTGAAATAATTGTCTCTCGACCGAAAATGGAAGGACACAAGCTTCCGTAGTTAAAATGTAGGAAAACAGCTATTTCATTATTTTCAGTACATTTTTGTGACAATACGTAACAAGTTTTAAATTATATTTACACAAGTGTCAAACATGTAATAAGCAGGAAATATAAACTTAAATGCGCTCTAAAATTGTAGCTGTTCAGACAACTTTAGATCTACTGCATCAAAAGAGAAACTTTTTCAGAATAAGTTTGTCTCAGATATGTTTTTGATGATATATTATTGGTTTAATTTATTCATACAAGGATTAGTGCGTACAATGAGAGAAACATACACATACACCAGTCAGAAAAATTTTATAAAATAATAAAATAGCAAGAAAGTCTTAGGACTTCGAAATATTTATTTGTTTTAACAAGATAATAATCTTAAAAATGTAACAGAATTAACTTTAAAATACTATTTTACAAGATATTAAGCGTAGTTCCACCACTCCAACACGCCCCTTAATCTAAACACAACTCTAAATCTTTAGATTTTAAAAGTAGTATAGGAAATCCAATTTATAGAATAAAAAGTTTTCGAAAATATTTAATGCATGTTCGTACGTCTTTATCTGGAATAATATTTTTTAAAAATTACTTTAAAAAAAGACTAGATATTAGTGCATCTATTCAATCGTTAGAGGCAAAGAACTGCATAGAAAACTTTAAATAACAGAAAAGGAATCAAATGTAATTTTTATATAAAATAAATGCTTTTTTGCAAAGAAACTTTGTTTTTTATAAAACTTTACTTTTGCCTGTAGATGTATGGTCTCTTAGTTTGTACAAAAATTGAGGCTTAGAAAAAAGCATAGTTTTTGCTTACGGTATCCGACTACGTTCGGAACCGTGATTTTAAAAAAGCGCACAAATGGATAATTTTCATGATATTTAGATTCACTCAGATTAGAATACATGCATAAAATTGTTTTAAGGGCATTTTGACAAAAAAATTTATTTATATATACAATATTTTGGCAAAAATTAACTTAGAATAATCTTTTTCCAAATGTTCTCCTTTTGTGAAAATGATTCTATTATAATATTTTTGCCTGTATATAGCCTCGGCCAGACCTCTCTACAGAGGCTCAACTAGAATTTTTGAAAAATTCACATTATTTTCAGAGTTACCACCAATTGAAATAATTATTGGCGTTTTTTCTTAAAATTGCTCGCCTCTGTTGTCGTAAAATATGAATAAACCCACTTCTAAGTTATATATTTCAAAAATCTAGTTGAGCCTCTGAACAGAGATCTGAGCTATATACAGCAATATATTATTCTAATAGAACCATTTTTCACAAAAGGAGAACATTTGGAAAAAAGATTATTCTAAGTTAATTTTTTGCCAAAAAATATTGTATTTAAATAAATTTTTTGTCAAAATGTCCTTAAAACAATTTTATGCATATATTCTAATCTAAGTTACACTGAATATCATGAAAATGTTTCATTCATGCGCTTTTGAAAACGAACGCGTAGTCGGATACCTTAAAGATAATTTATTTAATGTATAAAAATTTTCGATTTTCAAGGTTTGAAACGTATTTTCGGTTGTTTTTTTTTTACAAAAAATTAAACATTCTGTGTTTTAAAATAGCTTTTGATTTGTTTCGATGTTGCCATAGATACAAACTTTATTTTTCCCTTGTTTAGTTTCTTGCAATATAAGCATCTCAAAGAATATTTCAAATGGGAATTTTATAGTCAACATTTAATCACACATTCTCTCTATTAGATTACTCGTATTTAAACCCTATTCCATGTGATGTGACACGGAAAGATCAAAGACAGATCAAATATTTTAATCGAATGCGTTCCTACCTAATTTCTGGAATTTCATGAATTTAAATATTGGACATATATAATGAAAAAATTTTATAATATATAAATAAAAGGGAAATTACGGAATTATTATTTATTCGTTCTTTATTGATGTCGCACTTTGATGCAAAACAAAAACTATTGGTGACAAATCGTGCAATCTTGAACTATAGTCAAGTGACGTAAATGATACTTATCTCAGCAGGTACCCCAGTCGGAATAAAAATTCGAATTTTAAAGAAGAGTCCAAATTCAATTTCATACTCGTTTGACACTGTACTTTAAAAAGTATTTGTAATATAAAACAGTATAAAGTAGCTCGTTATTTGCATATATGGCCATGAAATCCCTATACCATAATGTACAAAATTTTACATCGCTTGTTTTTGTATTTTTATATACTACATGCTTAGAAGTTTTTGCTGTTCAAAGAATTAATTTTTAATATCCAATGTATAATAAATTTAAAATTTGAGCTCGTTTATTCATATATAATACCATAGTTTTCTAATGTTACTTTTTGCTCTTAGTATATGTGAAATCCTTTAAGACGATTTTAGAAATTGTCCTCAATTGTTTGATTTGTTGCAACTTCGATAAATATCGTTAACCAGAAAGATATTTAAATTATATATTGTTTTTAAGATGTTGCAATGCATAATTTTGAAATATATGCTGCTCTGAAATCCTCATCATTTGCATATTACATTATGGGAAAATATAATCATTGAAATATAAGGGCACGTTAAATATTGTCTATCGAATCAGCTGAGAGAGATTTAGCCTTAAAGTATCATTCAGTTGTGTCTTTTTTAACCCTTTATCTACCGACTGTGTACTTATAAGTACCACTCACTTTAAAATTACATAGAATAACCATTTTTACGAATACTTTGACGATACGTAACAAGATTATTCTTTGAAATCCACTCTTCAAAGATATGCGGCAGTACAGGTTCTAGGATGAGTATTTTAGCGGAGAAGGCGAATAGTTTTATAGCGTAAATTGCGTTTTCAGCAGATTGCGAAGATTGTCATTTTTATTTTGAAAAAGTAGTTTATGCCAAAAGGTAAGTGCCGTATTTTTTTTCTTTTGTATGCTAATGAAGACCTTAGTAAACGATTTGACTATTTATTTTAAGTATATATATATAAACAGTTTATATAATTAATTTTACACACAGTTGAATATCTTTAATTCATTAACTAGCTCTAACAGATTAAATTTCCCATTGTTAAGTATTTTGTTTATGTATATTCCTTAATTTTCAATGTAGTGATTTAAAAACAAATAGTGCATGAAAAAAAAATGCGGTAAATCATAATGTGGTAGATAAAGGGTTAACCATTAAGGGAGTAAACTGCCCCTCTAACTAATTTGTTACTGAAAAAATGAAATATCAAATCTTGGAAGTTCTTATAAACGTGCTTATAATTAATATAATAGATAATTTTTAAAACTTCACTGTTCACGTTAAACGATATAATTTCTTTGCATGATCTTAACTATTGATAACCATTTTTATATTCAGGAAGTATCAATTCTTATTTTTCCAAGAATATTCTTTATGCTGTCACCGTTATTATTGCTGTGTTCAAAAATGCGCGGGAACGGTTTCTACTACTTCTTGCCTGTATTTTTTGGTATATGGCGACGTCTTTTGATTTGAAGAAATTGATGCACAGTAAAATTGGTCGAAAGAACGAAATTTTTCCTTTGTTACATACAAATGCGAGTATAGTTTATGAGAAGATCTGAGAATAACTTTTAACAAAAGGGCAACTAAACATCGAAGTCGTGTTCTATGAACTCTCATGAATTTATTGCTATTTTCCCACCAAATGTATTAGAGTATTGTAAAATGTACTTTAAAAGAAACATATTACTATTATTTCATCGAATATCTCTTTCGAACTATTAAGGCTAAGCGCTAATAATGAATTATTCCATTAAATTGTACAGCCGAGTTATGCAGGCGTTGAGATTTTACCTCGATTATCTATGTCTAATTGTGAGGGATACGTAGGTAATCCATAATTTCCTTTGGGATTTGGTTCGAGCCCGATTAACATAAATGTTATTATAACAGAAAATCCTGGGGGATACAGTGTATAATCATTGGTTGATTAATAAATGGGAATTTCCATACGTTACAACGAAATTTATGGAAATATCTAATCTTTCTTAAAGTATTATAGAATGAATGAACAGTTTTAATAACATAGAGATGTTCAAAATTTTTTGAGTTAGGACATCGCTTCAAATTTACAGATATATACTTGAAGAAATGGTTTGAGCTATACAAAATATATACTTGAAATCCCACTTTGAAATGAAGTTTCAGTGATTTGAGCTCTTAGAATATCATCAAAAAGTTGAAAGAAGTACTTTAAATCGGTAAGTATTGTAAAAAATTCCAAATTATCAACTACATTTTTACATAATTATCTATTTGTAATATTTGTTATTACTTTCCTAAAAATTGCACTTAAATTCTTGAAAACGTAGAAATTTAAAAAATTCTGTGTTTTTATGTTATTTATTATATTCAAAAGTTGCAATACATTTTCTTCAAACTTATAAAAACATATTGACAGCGTACAAAAGGCAATAACGTTTGCTTAGACGACATTATTAACGTACTAAACTTGGCCTGTATTACAAAAATATCAAATTTTGATTTGCAACTTTTAATCATATGTATAGTTAACAAAACAAGAGTTATGACATGTAATAATATAAAATATTCGTGCTTTCTATAGTCTCAACATTTTTACAATGAGGGAAAGGATAGGAATTTTTTCTAAGAACTTCCTTTGAAGGTAATTCCAAGATCATTCATTAAAAATGAACTTAATCAAGTTTAGAGAACTGTTTAAAATATACATGGTGACTCATAAAGAAGAATACACTTTCCAAGATGCTGTAAAACAGTTACTGTCGAAGACAGGCACCACCTCAGGGACCTGTATGGTAGATGCACTTTTAAAGTTTGTTTCTAACTCCTAACAGAAGTGGCGTAAGCAGTAGTGAATGTATCATGTGACTTATGTCGAAACAGTGACGTCTAGTGGAGTGAGTAAGTGAATATTAATGTCGCACTGTTCAGATACACGAATGCTTTTGGCGACGGACCTCGTAATTTTGAGCCATGGTCAAGTGACGAGGACGAAACCTGAGCTGGCACCCCCTATCCTAACTACCACACCACATCACACCAACGGGAGGACGTATGAGCTCTCTACAGATTTCGCGTGCTTTGCTCCCCTACACGGTGGGCCTTTAGTGGTATTGGGCTCGAATTCGTGACTTGCCAGACACGATCCAATACCTTGACCACTTGGCTACCACGACCACGTGACGTCCAGTGGAAGAGGCTTTTTGTGTTCTTGAACTTAGCAAAATGGAATCCACAACTTCTGTGCTACAGCATTTTTAACCACGATTCGGGAAAAAACCACCAATCAGAAAATCTATCTACTAATGGTATGAAAAATTTAAAACAACAGTCTGTTTGTGCAAAAGTAAAAATCCTGAATGAAGCAGAAACAGCGTATCAAACCCGTAATCGATGGATGTGATACCTTAACGCACGTTGGGACGGAAAAGGATAACTGGCTCGATGTTTGTTATGTGACTGAGGGGATACATATAGAAATATCTGTGACTGTCTCCAACAAAACTTAAAATAGTTCCATACAATTAGATTACAGGTTACATTTAATATCTTTCATTGTTCTTGATTTATAGTGCATCAAAACTAAATACTTCTTTATGAATCAGACTACATTAAAAATTCTTATTTTTTCATTTATATTTTATGGAATAATTGTTCCTTTAGAAAAAGAAATAGGTGCAATCCATAATCGCTTGGTAAAATCAGAAATATTTATTTTTTTTACAATCTCGCAAGTTTTTATTGCTTATAATGTTGACTCTTATTTTGAAAGAAAAATTCAAATTTATTAATAAACCTGTGCGTTTTGATGTTATTAGGAAGTGGAATATAAATCCATTCGGAAGATTACACAGAGAAATTTTAAAATTTCGAATCCAAATTGTAAAAATTAAATCTAAAATTTTAAGTTAATTTATTTTCCTAATTTATTCTACAACTGCAAGATATCGAACATGTCAAAAATTATTCGTTAAACAAGGAATAAAGGTAATTTCTTTATTAAAATTTACATATTAGTTTAAAATGACATTTAATATCCTGGTTGTTTTCTCTTGTTTTGAAAATTAAATATTTATTATTTGTTTTAATATGATCTTTGTGTAAAAATGTTTTTTTTTGTTGTTCAGTGTATATAAAAATATGAGATATCGCAAATATAAGATATCCGTTTTTAAGTACAATGCTTCTTCGTAAATATCACCAAATATTTTTAAACAATCTTCAGTTTATTAATCAAATTGAACTATGAATATAATGTATCTGTTTGAGACTTGGAGAAATGTTTGCAAAATGGATTTACAGTCAGGATTTGCGATCAACAATTTTTGAAATGTAATTCATAAAAAGAAAAAAAGGATTAATATATTTCAAATTGATTTAATCAGTTACAAGTATGTGTATTTTAAGACACTTTTAAGGTATAATCTGTAAAAATCACTTAAAAAATTTTAATATAGGTCATTTTTTTTCTACATCTGTGTGACAATATGTAAAATGCATTTTGTTATATTGGCACACAGATGTAATGTAAAATCTATTTTACGTTACTGTTTTGTGTGTGCGTTTTTTTATTTAATCTCTAATTCAAATTGTTGGAAAAACGGAATAGGATTCAAATTTTTATACATGCAATTTTTGTCAACATATTTAAAAAAAATAATTTATTTCCATTTTTCCTATTGTGAAAACTTCGAATCTATTATATACGGAAAGATGCCGAATAGAAGAGAAATTATACTGAATAAAAGAGAGCAAGGTATTTAATATTTTAATATGATTAATAAACATAAATTTGAAAAATATTAGCTTACTATTCTGGTAATCGTTTACTGTAAAAATCTTTTAATCCCATAAGCTTCTTTAAATCCAGTACTTTTGAATGCTTTGGACCCAATCCTTGCTTTACCATTTCAAAACAAATTCAGTAAAGTAAATAATCCAAAGTTTTGATTTGATCCAGCACTCTAACCAAGTACAGGACATCAAAAAATAGTATGATGATGAATTGATTTATCTCTCTATAGACAAACTTTCCAAACAGACATACAATATTAATCAATAGAAAGACTAAAAGAAGCTGATATCGTATCAGAATTATCAATACGAACTTCACCTTTGTAGAGACCGACTCCTTAAATCTGTCTTTTAGAAGACGAGTCACGTGTCTAAGAATTTTGTAAACACTTCTAATAAGAAGAAAGAATGTCTTGTCTGAAGGAAGAAATGTGCTTTTTTGTCTTGAACTAAAAGAAAATTTGAAAGAAAAAGAAATTGTTTTTGCTTAACGAAATAAAAAAGAATTTTATGGTACCCTCCCGAGTGAGAGGCTAAAGTATTAAGTATTTATTATGTAAACATCATTATAACACACAAGTAATATAAAAAAGTTTTAAGTCAATTCCTATTTAGATCAACAAAATTTTTTTTTATTTTTGCTGCTTTTTATTAAAGGGTCACAATCAATATAAACATGTATATACATTTGACAGAATCACAATATTAAGTGATAAAATAGAAAGCGATTTTTCTAGAAATTTTCCATTTTCCTTTCTAAATAGGGTGTTGGACTATTTTGTTTGTTTGTTATTATTTATTCATTCATTCATTAAATTGAATTATTCTAATAAAATAGTAGAGTAAAAAAGAAATCACATTCCAGAAATAAGGCCATCCCAAGAAGGATTCGAACCCACGATCTTTAGATTAGAAATCCAACGCGCTATTCGTTTCTTGTGTCTCTGTAGCGCAATGATTTTCCTTTCTGTATATGCTTTTGGACTATCATTTTTGTTTGTTACTATTTATTCATTTTTTAAAATTAAAGAATTCATATTTGAAAAAACTGAATTAACATCAAGTGTCACCCACTACAAATTAAAAAAAAATTTATTTGAATTTGAATGGATGAATAGAAAGTATATATTTTATTAACAGATTGAATATTTGAACAAGATTATATATATATATATATATATATTAGGACCCAACAGACGTTGTCCTGTGCACACATCTTAAATTCAAAAATTCCAAATTTATATGAATAAGCTTTAACAATCTGGACCGTTTTGAGTAAAATTTGAGTAAAATTGAGTAAAATTTCAAACACTAATTACATCTGAATGTAATAATTTAATTAACACACGGTAAACATTAACAACAAAATAATAACACGAAGTGACAAAATATTTTCCTGAAATGATCATTGCACCAACTGTCGGGGCCAACTTGAATTATAATAAAAGATTTTGAATATTCGATTTTGCGATCGTAGCGCAGTCTGCCGGATCCAATGTAAAACATTCCAAGATCAACAATTTATAAATAAAAAATTAATTAAATAAACATTTCTAAACCGAATTATAAATCTAAACCATTCTCGAGTCCACTGGAACAGACAAAAACTTTCATCAAAATCAGTCCAGCCGCTTAGGAGGAGTTCAGTTACATACAAACGCACAAAAGAATTACATATATAAAGAGTATTTGAGAAGATATTAATTAAAAACGCTAAAAAGCGTGAATCGCGCGTCAGCATTTTCGCAACAATAAAGAACGGTTTGGCCAGTTTGGCTGAAAATCAATTTTCGACGCCAACTTACGTCTTTTTCAATTCCTACTATTAGCTCAAGATCTCTATACATATTTTATTTATTTATTTATCTTGGTGAAGTTTTCAATCGTTAATAAAATACATTTTAAAGCGCTCAATTGAGCTGAAATGTAATGTACACGATTATTTTGGATGACAATACAATAATTTAATTATAATTAATAAAAATTAATTTTGATTAAAATTAATTATTTAAAAAATTACAAATACAGCCACGTTGGCGACTTATGTCAAAATTTGAAAAGGTTTATTTCTCACGTGTTAAAGCATTCAGTTGAAAGGAAATTTTATATACACGATTGTTTTGGATGACAATACGATATTTTAAAGATAATTGATAAAAATTAATTACCACTTAATGTTGTGATTCTGTCCTATGTATATACATATTTATATTAATTGCAACTATTTAATAAAAAGTAGCTAAACTAAGTTTTTTCTTGGTTGATCTAAGTAGGAATTGATTAAAAAATTTTTTACATTACTTGTTTATTACTATAGCGCTGTTACAACAATGCAGGTGAATATTGAGTTGTATTTTTGAATGTTTTTAATTAATATCTTTTTAACTAATTGCGATATTGGACCGAATTGTGAATCTAAACCATTCTCGAATTTACTTGAACCCACACAAAAATTTCATGGAAATCGGTCCAGCCGTTTAGGCGGAGTTTAGAGACAAACACACGCACAGAAGATTTTTTTATATATAAAGATTATATATATATATATAGGGAGAAAGTGAATTAATAGTAAGTGAAAGATAAGTGTGAGGGAGGTTTATAAAGCAACACGAGGGCTATTGGCGATGGACCTGGTAATTTTGAACCAAGTTCAAGTGACGAGGATGACACCTGAACTCTCACCCCATGCCAACGGGAGAACTGAGCCATGACAGATTTAAAGTGCATCAGCTCATCTATACACGATGGGTCCTCCGTAGCACTAGGGCTCGAATTCATGAAACGCTGACCACGAGTTCAAAATCAAAACCACTAGGCTACCACGGTGTTTATAAAAATATAAGAAACGTACTGTTATTGTTTGTTAATATCGTATTTCAAAATAATATGAGAGTTATTGGCAAAGGTCCTCATAATTTTGAACCACAGTCAATTGACAATGACTACACCTGATTTGACACCTCACACTTCATATCTTCATACCACAAGAACTTAGTCTCGACAAACACTTAATGTGTATGTGCCTCTCGACAAGACAGGTGCGAGTGAGTGGGTGAATATTAACGTCGCACATGAGGACTTTTAGAGACAGACCTCGTAATTTTGAACCATGGTCAAGAGACGAAGACGACACTTGAGCTGGTCCTTTCCTAACTACCACACCAACGGGAGGACGTTTCAGCTCTCAACAGATTTAAAGTGCATCGCACCCCCACACGGCGGGTCTTTAGTGGTACTGGGCTGAAACTCGTAACAAGCCAACCACGATCCGATACCTTGACCATTAAGCTACCGCGGCAACTCTACAAGACGGGACTTAAATAGCATGACTCAACAGAAACAGCGACGAATAAAGACATTTATTGTGAAATTTTTGTTGCACAAAGCTTGTTTACTTTATCATTTATTTAGAAGTTATAATAAATATAAGATAATACGTATTTTAAAAAAGTTGATATGATAGGGGTTTTTTTTAACTCCAAAAGGATTTTGCAACAAAAAAAATGAATGAGATATATATTTATCCTACCTTCAATACAGTACGAAAAATTTTAACTTAAGTTTTATTACGTCATATTTATAAGCTTCATTGACTCTTTCAGATTAATTCTGGAAAAAGGCAAAAGTAATTTATTGTTTGAAATGCTTCAAGAAATTCTGCCATGAAATAAAACTAGAGAGAAGAAATTTCTTCTGTCAGAAAAACATAGTACCCCATTTACTTTGTGGGCATTACTTTCACTAACATTTTATTTAAGGATTCCTTTTTTGATTAAGGTATCCTACTACCCTAAAATCGTGATTTTTTTTAAAATTGACAATTTTTTAAGTTTTTATTTTATAAACCATCTTATTAGCTTCATAAAAGTACCAAGTGTTATTTTCCATTCACTAGAACAAAAACTGCTAGAGTTTTAGTAAAAGCAGATGCCATAACTTTACATAATATGTCAAACTTTAAAATGAGTTTTACTCGAAATGTGTTTTTTTCAAAAAGCTCAAACGAGAACAGCGATGGCTCAAAAAGTTTAAATAAATTTGCTGAAATTTTTTTATGTATGTTCTGTATAACAGTAGAAGTGATTTAAGTTTCAGATTTATCAATCCCTGTTTTATTACAAAACTTACAGTTCTTATATGTATGTGTGTAATCACTGTTTTTTCAATTCCTACTATTAGCTCACACTCTCTATATATTTATTTATCTTCGTGGAATTTTCAATCGTTAATTAAATACACTTTAAAGCGCTCAATTGACCTGAAATTTTAAATACATGATTATTTTGGATGACAATGCAGTAATTTAGTTATAATTAATAAAAATTAATTGATCAAATTGATTAAAGAATTACAAATACAGCCACGTTGGCATCATTTTTGGCGACTTGTGTCACAACTTGAAAAAGTTTTTTTTCTCACGTTTTAGAGCATTCAGTTGAACTGAAATTTTATATACACGGTTGTTTTGGATGACAATACGATACTTTAATGATAATTAATAAAATTAATTACCACTTAATGTTGTGATTCTATCATATGTATATACATATTTATATCAATTGTAACTATTTAATAAAAAGTAGTTAAAATAAAATTTTTCTTTGTTGATCTAAGTAGGAATTGACTTAAATTTTTTCATATTATTTGTTTTAAGCAATTTCATATAATAACTAAGATAAAGTGCTCTAGAGTTTTTGTAAAAATTAAAATATCTCTTATCTTGAACGTTATTTCAAAAAGGAATAGCAAAGTAATACATCAAAATTGAAAATTTGTTCATTTACTATTTGTACAGAGTGGGCACCGTTTATATAATTTTTTTTGTCAATTTTTACCCAATTTTTCCCATTTTAGTAGTAATAATTTATTTTTCTCTTCTTAATTTCAGCTTTTCCCCCTTAAAATGTACTAAATAAATCTAAAAACAACAAAAGAATCTTCATATCTCCCTTTTTTTAAAAAAAAGTTGTCGCAATTAGTCGAATACCTTAAGTAAATATAGTTATATTTAACCTGTAAAAAATTACATTTGAATATTAAAACCTCATATTTACCCTAGTTTGAAAACCTATAAAAATTTTCTATTGATCTAAACATATCTGTATTCTAAATTTTGAAAACAAAGATAAATACTTTATTGTATTAATCACAATAAGGTTGATTCGAATTAATGTGGTACTAAACATAACAAGGGAACCATGTTTTTTTTAGGATGACACCTCCGCTGGCACAATTCATATATCAGCGCTAACAGCAAAGCATACGAGGGGTGATCAGAAAAAAAAAGGTTACAAGTCGAATAAAAAAATATTTTTTAACAATAGACAGAAAATACAAAAGGGAATTAGGCATACGTGCCTATCACATTTCGACATAATCACCACGTCTATTTAGACATTTACCAGAACGCAGAACCAACCTGTTTAACCCGTCTTGGTAGAGATCGGATCCCTGTCCATTGAGCCAAGTCTCGGTGGATGATTTCACAGCACTGTCTCGGAATATCGCAGCACATCAGATGCTACCATAGCTCAGTCCCAGCTCGGACGAGATTTTCTGCAGTTACCCGTCGATTATTTAGAGTCATTTCTCCAATTCGTGCCGTGGGGATTTTTATCGGTGAAGAACTTAGCCAGCCATATTGCGGCTTTCGCCATCCTTTCCGCTTGATTGAAAAGGGTGATACAATTTCGCTACATGTTGTCTGCTCATTGTAGATGCGGACACATTCTTTGTCCATAAAAATCGAATCACGGGTCCCACTTCCAAATAAGACCAAATTCCTTAGAGTCTTGTCATTTCAGTCGTCCTGACCATCTGGGAACTTTCACTACCTACCCGCAATAACGCCATTTGTCTCCTCTCTGGGGAAACAAAATTTCTCCACAATATGTAGTTCTCAAATGCTGAGGCTTGTAACCTTTTTTTCTGATCATCCCTCATAATTCTGACAAATTAATTATGCATTAACCATACTACTCGACGTTCCTTAGAATTTCTAGACCCAAATTAACTACTCAATCGGTTATAAATTCGAATTTATTAGGCTATCGCGGCATCTGATAGCTCTCTAAGAAATTCTTTTAGCTATAAATATTGTTGCAAATATGAATTATTTTAATGGCATGTAAATGAGTGGGTCAAGCAGTTTTCCTCCTATATGAATGTTTGACGCATAACAACAAATTGCGATGTTTTCCACTAGCTTATTTTTCTCTCCTGGAGTTAGTTTAAAAAATTTTATTGTCTAGTTAAGGTTTAGAATAAAGTGAATGTTTTTTAAAAGGTAAATTTATATTTTATTCCTAATATCAAGTATAGTATGCCGAACAAAAGCTTATACATGTGAATATTAAGAATAACAACTGAAGATAGTACTAAAATATTTTATCTTAAATATATACAAAACAAGGTAATTTTATTTTAGAATAGGAATAGTCCGAAATATTTGTAATATTTTGTCCAACAAAAAGAGATAATGCAAAAACTTAGGCATAATAACTAATATCTTATCCATGGGAATAAAATTCTTTTAACAACGCATGTAACTGTTTTTCCTTATCAAATAAAATTGTATAACAAACTTTTGCAAAGTTTTTAAATATTAAATATGATTCGAATGGATCCTTAAACTATAACGAATATTGTTTCCCATTTAGTAAAAATAACAAACATGATGTCTTATGAATATTCTATAGATCTTAAAATCAGGGTCTTGAAAACAATAGTCTAAAGCTGAGACCAGTCTATACTTAATTTAAATTAAGTATTTCAAGAGCTTATAAAAATATGGACTTTCATAATTCTTTGCAAAAATCCAATTTTCTCTTTAAATATTTTTTGCCAAAAATTATCATATTGTTAAAAATTAATACGTTTACCAATCCACTGAAGATTAATTGTCAAAATGCCAAAAAGGCTTCAACACTCAAGCAAAGCACCATCATATTTTCTGATAAATAAGTTCAGCATGGATTCTTTGAATTCTACGGTATTGTGAAGATTTATTTGGCCTACTTTTATTCCATTCTTTGCATTCCTGAAGAATATATTTGTTGATTAATTTTGTATAACATTTATATAACAATTCTAATTTGAGGTCAATTTTATTTATATTTTTCTAAAAGTTCCATTATCATCAATCAAATGAGAAATGAAACAAAATAATGAGTGTATAGTATACTGTTTTAATTAAACAATATTCTAAAGTTACTTAGTGTGAATTAGATTTGTAGTTTTAATCACGGCCAAGTAACTCTTCATAATCAGGACTACACATGAGCTGTGACGCCTCCCCCCCTCTTCAATTTCTCGTAGCTTTTACGGTTCTTTCACTTAAGTCAACACGTGCCACTAATAATATAAAAAGCAGACAGTTTGAAGCTAGCTTTGAATAGAAATGGACTGGGTCCCTTTCATAAATGGTTAACTAGCCCTCCCTGCTATGCCACTCTCCCAAGTTCTCCTTCGCATTAGTTGACCACCAATTGAGACGCAGCTACTTGTCAGCATGAAATATTCCAAACTTTCACCATTCATTTTCACAGTTAACCATATATGGGATTGAGGGTTTCTACTCAAACGAAAGAGATGAAATTAAAGGATACTCAAGGAAACGCTAGTTGACTCAACTAAAAGAATATTGTGGGAGCTACGCTCTACACACGTGGGTACTTGTATATTGAAAGTGGAAAAAATTTTCATTGCTTTATTGGACTTAACTATTGCACCGATGAGTCTGGCTCTCCGTTTTCCTCTACGGCGCTTCCTCTTCCATCAACTTCGTAACCGCTTTTGGAAAGAATGATCTCTCTGCACGCTAGAGAAGTGGTGACAGAAAACGAATTGACTAATACAAGATTATCTCAAGCTACGAAGGCCTCAAAAAGTTTGGATGACATGAGGACTGCACATTACATTGACTAAATGTTCAAACACACATGCAGTTAACTGATTACAAGGTCAGTGATCTGCTTTCGATATGCATATACTCGAGTACCATTTTACATTACATTTATAATTACCTCCTTACTTTTTTTAAATACAGTTTCATTAAAATACTTCAATTATAAATACACCATATATCATTAAAAATAATAGATACAGCCCTGAAAATCTGAAAATATTTTCAAATCATTCCCAAATGATTTGCGATAAAATAAATAGAAAAATTCATTATTCCCAAACACATTAAATCTGTTGTTTAGAGTCCTCACAATGACGTGGTTTGACTGTGAATAGTGGAAAGAGAGCAAGCTCATCCAAAAACGATTTGGAGTTACTATACTGTTCGAATTGATTGAGATAAATGGGGGGAAAAGCAATTTTTTCAAGAACCTTAGCTTTTAATCATTAAATACCTTAAGTAGACTTAAAAATCTCAATATTAGTACGAAGTATATGCCCTATTTTAGCAGAAATGACCTTTTCAACATATTTTGGCATTGACTCCATTAGTGCAGTGCACATGTTCTTGATTTCATCATTGTGAAACTACACTTGTGTAACACTTTTTATAATTTGTTCTATTGTAATACAATTCATCTTAGCTAAGTAATTCTTGAGAATATGCCATAAGTTCTCAATAAGATTTAGGTCTGCTGAATTACCAGGCCAATAAAGAAATTTTATTTTATTTTCCCACCTAAAATTCTGAAATAAATTCGAAGCGTGACAAGGGACCAAGTCATGTTGAAGTGTTCCGTCAAATGTTTCCATGAATGGAACAATCCACTGCATAATATTTCTATGTATTTGACGGAACCCATCATGCCTTTAAGAAGAACTAAGCTTTTAAAGCCATTTGTTGTGAACCCCCCAAACATCTGTTTAGAATGGTGTTTTACAATCTATTGGATATGATATGGTAGCCCACACACACGCACAGGGTTTCACCACCATTCTCTCTCTCTCTCTCTACACTTTATTTGTATCCCTGTTCAAATAAATATGTTTTGTCACTGAAAATCCCCTTATTTCAGTCGTTAACAGTCCATGATCGGTATTTTTTGGCCCATACTAAACGTTTTTCGATCATTTCGTAAATTTGAAATTGTTTTTTCCTCGGTCTTGTTACCTTACGACCTACTTCCAGAAACCTTTTCCGTACAGTTGAGGTACTCATTTCAAACCATAATCTAATAAATCTCTCCAAAGGTCTGTGATTGTCTTTCCTCGATTTGTTTTTCTATTTCTTATTAGAATTCTATTAGCTCTTGGAATAGTTTTCCCGTTTAAGTCCATATTTTTCCTTTTCTTTTTGGAGACGCTGATCTGGAATCCTGAAATATTCTTAAAACTCTTGAAACACTTGATTTGCTCACACCAATAGCCGTAGCTATATCTCTCACAGTCACAGAAGTGTGTTCATTAAGAACGATTATTTTAGAACGCTTCATCGGAGTAATATCCATCTTTGAACAAGCAAAAGTAACACATGCTACACGGAACGCAAACTTATTGTCACTAGCTGCCTCACTGAAATGCTCTCAACTGAGCCACCAATGCACTAAAACCTATCAAACAAGTAAATTGTAGTCACTGTTGATCCCTCACACTACCTCGAAACAAATATAATAGCTTTAAGGCGTTTCGAGTCATCGCAGGTAATCACTTACCAGCTTAGACAAGAAAAAAGTCTGTTTCAATTAATTCGAAGACTATAGTACTAAGCCAATCAACCAGGAAGAACACTGGCGGGAATAGAAGTTTAGAGAGCAGGGTGCCAGTTCAGAAGTTATCCTCGTCACTTGCCCATGGTTCAAAACTACAACGTCCATAAGTAATAATTCTTGAGTTGCTTCTAAGTACGATGCTAATAAATAATCTATTAACCTGTAGCTAATACAGAACATAACTTTGAACCACGGTCAGTTGACGAGATCGACTTTTGAGCTAGCACCTCATTCTTCGCATGTATATTATACCAATGGACTAAATTCATGGCGGTCACATGATAAAAACAAACACGTGTACTCCAAGGAATTCAAAACTAACATTAAATTAACTTGTATTTGTTATTCTTAGATAAAATTTCATGTATCATAATTGGGTAAAATGTTCAAGTGCTATAAAAAAAAATTTCATGAAAAATATATTACAATTTTTAAAAATCTTATCTTGTGCTTGTATTATAAAATAAAGTGACAAATATGTACTTTCAAGATAAAGTTTCTGCACAAAGCATTAATTAGTAACAACGAAGCGCATGAACTGATTAGCTGAAAACACAGGCTTGCATTTATTGTGACTATAACGTCACATGTGTTTTTAAACTGATTGGCTAGCAACACGTGGGTGCCATTATCATGTGACTAATGACGTCACATGAATTTAGCCCATTTTAAGACTGATCTTCGACAGATTTAGCGTTAATCAGTACCAAAGTTGCTAAAATATATAGCTAGGATGTATTAAAAAAATCTATCTCAGCAATCTTTTTTTCCCCTGAGGCATTTTTTGAACAAAAAGAAATGTTAACAGTAAGAAAATAAGATTTTTTGCTGATTAAAACAGTATAAGGAAAATGGATTTGTATTCATGTATAAGATTATTAAGAGAAAAGGGCTTAAAGTTTCAGTTGGTGTGATTAAATCGTCATTTTCTTGTCCTGCTACTTGTAAACCTTTCGTGTGCTATCAGACGGCTCGCTTGCTTGATTGATTGATTTGTGTTGCACTTATAGAAAATAGGAAGGCTATTTACGTAAAATATAGTAGTTTTTAGCTTGGTCAAGTGACGAGGATGACATTCGATTTGGCACCATATTCTCAAACTTTCACACCGCACCAAATTGAAGGCTTTGAGCCTCAGCATATCTAACATCAGCTTCTTTATATGATGGATCTTTAGAGGTATCAGGATTCGTACCCATGACTGGGATAAAAACAAAACCTACCACGAGCTCATGACCATAACTACTACCTAGTAGCACAAGCATTATAGGTTGCTTATTGCTAATTTGAGAGCCTTAAGAATATTTTCAAACACCTTAAAGAATATTTTAAGCATGTACTTTGTGTTATAAGGAACGCATATTAAAATATAAATAAAAGTGCAAATATATTAAACATTAAACAATCTAGAAAATCTATTGCCAAACATGCCCTCAATTCATTTTAAAATACATAACAAAAAAGCATTTATTTTTAAAAATTGGGGTTTAAGATACTTATTTTTAGCTAAGTTAAATTTTTTGAGGAAAAAGTGTCCCCAATAAATTCAACAAAGTGTTAAGTAAAGTAAATATTTCTTTGTTTGGAAAATTATTAGAAGTCGTGATATATTTTCATCTCGAAAATACCAAAAGGGCAGACTTTGTCAAGAGAACTGCCGACTCAAACGCAATTCATTTCGTTTATCTCAAATCTATCTTTAGAACGCTTTTGTTCGATGCAAACTAGCACCTTGAATTGAACTTGTCAGTTGAAATGTCTCCCTATATTAAGAGTGCATTTATTTTTATATGAAAAGAAACTAGACAGAAATGTCTAAAATATTTTTAGTTTTAAAGCTTTTGTAATGTATTTTATTTTTCTGGAAAAAAATTATCAATTTTGCAACGCAGCATGGAACAGAATTGAAAATAATACATATACTTACTACCAAAAATAAATTATAGTATTTATTTGCATCTACGTTTTCAAATATTTCTGTCAACTCTAGATTTCAACAAATCAAAAATGTAAAGCTTAAAATAGTTTTACTTTGAATCTGTTTTATAGCCTTTTAATTTACTTATCTGATTTACCTAAAAGATATATAGGATAATCTTGTTGCTAAAGTAACGAACTCATGTAATCGAAGGATAGTGGTTTAAGGTTTCGTCCCTCCACAAATCACCACATAGTGCAGAGTGAGTGAATATTAACATCTCGCTATTCAGCTACACGTGGCCTTTTAACGACGGACCTCGTAATTTTGAACCATGCTCAAATGACGAGGATGACACCTGAGCTCTGGAACCTCCCTCTCCTAACTTCCACATCATACCAATGGGAGGAAGTTTGAGCCTCTACATATTTAACGTGCATCGGCATCTCTTCATGGTGGGTCTTCAGCTGGATGGAATTTGTGACATGCCAGCCACGAGTCCGTTACCTTGACCACTAGGCTACTGCATAATGTAGAGCAAATGTCTTTGAAATTGACTCAGAATCATTCCTCTGGCGTTAAGTAAAAATTTCTGGTTCTGGTTTCGTCCTCATCACTTGACTGCAGTTCGGAAATTTGATTCACCACGAATAAGTTTTTAAGCATTTTTAATTATATGTATCTTAGAAGTGGCTATCCTGTGGGAACTATTTTGACACCACTTTGTATTTTACATCTTTATTTTAATGCATTTCCAAAATCCCATACAAATATAAAACAATCTGGTTTAATTAGATGATTTTATTTAACTCACCACTCTTTAATTTCTCTAGGACTATTGGCAAATATTTTGTTACTAATAACCTCAATCAGTTGATGAGTATAGCACTCCAGTTGCTACCCTCTAACTTCTACATTACACCACTAGAGAGTAAATTTGCTCTATTGGTACTATGACTTTATTTGGCCAAGTTGCTCCAAATAACTATCACTTCACGAAAAAGACTGCATCCCGACTTTATATATGCAAGAAACAAAGAAAAGATGAAACGATAAAAAGGAAAGCAGAGAAATATCACTAGGACGTTCCGAAAATCTGTCACATTTATCAAAAGACAATACCCCAAAGGAGAAATAAAGAGGGAAGGAGTCATTCGAGCTCCCTGGAGTCGTAAATCTTCTATTCAGTATATGCTGTAGGGGACACCTAAGGACATGATTTTCCACATTACTTTTGTTGAACCAGAAATTGAATTCATGACTAGACCAACTCAATTTGGAATGAATGTTTGTTAACGTAGTGTTCTAAGGCAATACGAGGGTTATTGGTGACGGACCTCGTAAGACAGGACTTTGAACTATGACAGATTTAAGGTGCATAAGGATTTCTAGTGTGGGTCTTTAATGGTACCAGGGTTCAAACTCGCTATTCGACAAAACCTGGCCTCGAGTTCATGACTATCTCCATTATTCTACAGAAGCCATTACTCAATTTCAAATGAGTACAATGAATGATCCGATTGCACGTGTAAAAGAAATGGATTTAGTGTATCAGACCATCACAAATGGATAACTACTCGAGATGAAAAGTGACTTCAAACAGATAATTTCTGGTGGCCCTTCCCAAGACTGTAGGTTTTCTGATAAATATGTACTGTCGTGAAGGATTGTCAATGTCTTACGATCGTTCGGATGTATACATAAGTTATGCTGCTTTACCATGAGTCCAACTCACTTTACTAATAGCAGAAATTCCTCAACTAAATTGCTCTCCATATAATTTTATAACATTATGCACAAGAAAAATGTTCTTTGTACAACAGTGATACTCAATAGCTTAACTCTTTATCTACCGCATTATGATTTACTGTAGTTTTTTTTCATGCAATATTTTTTTTGGATCACTACATTGAAAATTATGGGATATACATAAACAAAACACTCAACTTTGGGATATTTAATTCGTTAGAGCTATTCCACTGCAAAATGAATTGTATATATACACTGTTCACTTAAAATAAAGAGTCAAATCTTTTTCTAAGGTCCTCATTAACATACAAAAAAATAAGACACTTAAATTTTGACATTAACTATTTTTTCGGGACAAAATGATAATCTTTGCAATCCGCTGAAAACGCAATTTCTGCTATAAAACTATTCGCCTTCCCCGCTAAAATACTCACCATAGAACCCGTGCTGAATATATCTTGGAAGAGTGGATTTGAAAGAATATTCCTGCTAAGTATTGTCAGAATATTCGAAAAATGAGTTATTCTATGTTATTTTAAAGTGAGTGGTACTTATAAGTACCGTCGGTAGATAAAGGGTTAAAACACATAGACTGATCAATTATATAAAATAAATGGAAAGCTCAGAATTTTTGTTTCTTCCTTGGCTATTTATTACATTTGTAGTTTTATTATTTATAAGTTATGCATGGCTTCCATATTGTACACATTATTTTTTAAATAAGAATTTTTATTTTTGATTCAAAAACATAATCATGAATAATAAAATACGAATGGGGCCAGTCACTTATTTGTCTGTTTAAGCACACTTTGTATGCTCATAAACATTACAGTAATCTTTAAGCATTTCTAAGCAGATTAATAACAAGAAAGGGATTAATTGTTTTTAAAACCCATCTTTCTATCTTTGGTATATTAAAGAATACGCAATAATGTTAACCATAAAATTGAAATTCAAATTTATCTTAAATAAATTATTTACAAAATGTTTCTTGAAGAGATTTAAGAGTTCAGAAAATATTTATATACTGTTTGATAATTCATTCACTTAATTATATAAAATTTATAAAAATCTTACCTTTTGAATTTGTAATGATTATTTATAAATATTTGCACTACAAACTCAAGTATAAACGTCTGCAATTTCAAGATTTAAAATGATGCCAAAGAAAATTTTGAAATTTTTTTCATCTGCAGTCAATAGATCTTAATTTTTTTATTGATTTACGCCGTTTCGATGGCATAGTGGTTCGAGAGCTAATTTTGAAATAATAATTAAACTCCAATAACAACTTATTAGAAATATTTATTCAGATACTATTGTTACTATGAATTACTTGAGGATATTAAACTCATCTCAATCAAAGCCTTATTCTCGATGTCTCGTAATTGATCTCAAAAGATATAAACCCTTAAAAAACCCTACAAATTGCTCTTAATCAAAAATATACTATATATCATCGACTATTTATTGGATCGTCAGATACTAATCCTATTTCAAGCCAATTCTAATTTGTTGAATTTCCAGTTAATATAAATGCATAAAATCAAACGATACCGATTTTTTCGAATGGTTTATCGATGCGATTAAATTAATATTTATCTAAATTCAAACACTGGGCATTGTTCTAATACTCTAGTCTCGTAATTCTAAGCCACGCTCAAGAGACGAGGGGGATTTCTGAGCTGATACTTATCTCTCTTAATTTTCATGAATTGCAAAGGGGAGACTTTGAGCCTCGACAAACGCGCACCAGGCCCCTACATGGCGAGTCTTTAGTGGAATCAGGACTCGAACCCACCACTCGACAGAAATTACGCTGTCCTCGAGTTCACGACCACTGCTATATATACTAGGAAAGAAAGACACGCTTTCAAATTCATAAATTCTACAATTTCCAATTCCTTCCTTTCGTAACTTTTGGTCCGAACTCATTAATGGATAATTATTATCAAAAATATACGAGTATATGGGGTAAGCGCTTAGATGGATATATAGATTAAACCTTGTGTCTCGGGATGTAAATTTTGTTTATTATTGGTTCATTTTATTTATTGGTTTCATATTTCATCGCTTTTCAATTCACTTACTCCGTTTAATTTTGAATATATATTTTGGTTTGATTTATTTTTAACAAACTAAACGATCCTCTATTATACTCAATGAAGAGTATAATAGAGAAAAATTATACTGACCTAGACATTAGATAGAGGATTCTTAAGAACATCCTTAACTAAAATCTGACTTCGAATGTCAAGTATATCACTAAAACATAAATCACAATACGCACGAAAAAAATATGTATATTTTAAAAGAACATTTAAATTATTGTATTTTTGTTTTTATGTATAAATTATAATATAAATGTAAGCTATGCAAATAAAAATAACAATCATTTTGTAAATATTAATAAATGTAGAGTGTAATTATTTTTAAAAAAAATTTTCATAGTAATTTAATCATACTTTAGAAATTAAATTATCGGTTTATATGTTCCATTCGATAAGAAGGTAAAACTAATTGATTGATTATTGATATCGCGCTGCAAAGTAACAAGAAGGCTATTGGCAACGAATCTCGTAATTCTGTAACAAATGACAAGAACGATATATTATGGCCGTGGTTAGCCTAGTCGTTAGAGCATCGGACTCCAGACCGGAAGGCTTGGGTTTGATGCCCGATGCCGCCAAATACCCTCCGAGTACACACGGAGTACGTGCTCGTTAAATCAGTGGGTTCGAAAGGCTCGTGGGCTGAATCACGAGTGCAGGGGACTGGAGAATATTTCCCTCCCCTTCAGTTTCATGCCTAAATTGTGGAGGTGGAGATAGATGGTGCCACCACCTATTGTCCCTTTGGGAATTTCACCGAGCTAAATCGTAGTGTCACGTGTATGGTACTCAAGGCCAACGACAAGCGTACTTCTAGCCCTTTGCCACGATGAATTTCGTGGGCCTCGATCTGACTGCGTCAGACAGGTGGCATTAGAAACAACAACACGATATATTTCAGCTGAAAGCCCACTCTCTAAACTTCTACACCACCGCAACGGGAGAACTTTGAATCCAAATACATTCCAGGTACATCAGCTCCTCGATACGATGGGTCAAGACCCCTAGCGATCATGGTCACGAGCTCTTGTCCGGTATGAACTCTAACCCATGCATAAAAATTGATGCACGTCAAATCCATCGTGGCTCAAAAATCCTCTCGTTGGTGTGGCGTGGTAGTTAGGAGAAGAAAGTTCCAGCTCAGGTGTCATCCTCATCACTTGACCGTCGTTCAAATTTACAAAGTTCGTCCCCAAAAGTCCTCGTGTTTCTTTATATTGTGATATTAATAAGCACGCGTGCAAGATAGGTCAAGACAAGATTGAAAGAAGCTTTGATATATAGACTCAAATGAGGTTTTTTAATTATGAATTACATATGAATAATTCTTAAGATTTATTGAATTTATAAATTAAGTATATATGTGTGTGTGTAATTATTCATTAATGTGGTAGAAGTAAAATTCTATTGAAGGAGGCTGGAGATTTATATAATTAAAATATATAGGGGAATAAAATTTTAAGTACGTCTGTTTTGATGATGGAAAACAGCCACCCCCCCCCATACTTCTCATTAGATCCTTTTTAAAGACTTTAAGTTTAGAAATAATAAAAAAATACTTAAAAAATATGTGCGTTATTTGTTTCATTTTATTTAAATTTATTTTTTTAATTAAATTTTTCAAGCATTCAGTTTTGAATTATGTTAAGTGTTATGACGCGACAAATTTCTTTATAAGAAATAGTTTTTAATTGTCTAATAACTATCCTAAAAATTCAACATTAATTAATTGTGTTTCCGTTTTAAAAATACATGTTTTTAATTTTTACTCTTTTTCTTTAAAAAGCATCATAGGTTAACTTTCTATTTATTTTGAAAATAGTAATTACAGGTAATAACGTTTAAAACAAGTTTTAGTATGAAAACCATGTCTTAAATAAGCTGATGTTATAAAAAAAATTAAACTTCAGCACAAATTTGACATTGTTTAAAATGTTCTAAGGCTGTGCTATGGTTGTATAAGCGTTACTTCAACTTAAAAACACTACCATTAAAAGAATTTAAGCCAGATGAAATTTTCAATCTAGATTTCGTAACAGTTCAAACAACACTTGGGATTCAATAAGTCTTTTTGCAATTAAGTTGCGTTGAAATTGAATCTGTAGTTACAGTAAAAACCCTTATCTCTGTGAGATGAAAATTTTGAAAGTCAAGCTTTAATTGGGAGAAAATGCTAATTTTATTTTCTGTGCGCAATTTTTTTACTCCAAGGATCATTTTCACTCTTTAACTATGAGTTATACACTCTTCCTCTTTGACCTTTTCAAAGAAATTTTGACAAACTTAATGAAAGGTTTTGTTTTCTTCTAAGAATATGAAACTAAAGTAATTAATCTCTAACACACTAGAAAATTCTTCCTTTTCTACGATAAAGGGAAGCTTGACTAGATTGAGTTAATTAATTAAATGCTTTGTCCCTTAATTTATTATGGTGAATTTTTTGCACACTTGATATTTCTCCGTTCTAAGCTCGCGTCACAGTCTTGCGAAATAAACTCAAAATGCTCAATGCTCAAATAATTCAACTTCTAAATGTTGCACACACATTTTATTATTATGCTTTTTTTCCTTGTCCTGTTATCTAGAATTTAAGTACAGAATTAAGTATAGAAGTAAGTATAGAAATAAATATAGAATTAAGTGTAGAAGTAAGTATAGAAGTATAGAAGTAAGTATAGAATTAAGTATAGAATTAAGTATAGAAGTATAGAAGTAAGTATAGAAGTATAGAAGTAAGTATAGAAGTATAGAAGTAAGTATAGAAGTATAGAAGTAAGTATAGAATATATTATCTGCTGCTTGCTTCAACTCAGATAGTTGCTACATTAATACTTAAAATAAATAAATTTTTTCAGTAAAATTGATTGAACTAGAAAAGACAGTACTTAGTAATGTAATAAAATGGTTGAATGGTAAATAAAGTGATTGAAAAAGAATAACTTAACTTTAAAGATCGTTGAGTGTGTGTTTGTGTGTGTGTGAGTAAAAACTTTACAGAATTTTTTTTTATTTAAGTGCTTTAATGGCTATAAATATTACAGGCTGAGAATTGCTTTTCTGGGTTAGAATCAGTTTTAGAAACGAACCCAATTTTCCCCCTTCTTTTTATAATACTCAGTGAAATTCAAAATCTAATGAATAGATTTTTCTGAATCTTTTATTACTTATCATGTAAAGGATAAAGGCACATAACTAAAATTCATAGACCACTGTTCGAATAAAAAAAAAACATATATGTGTGTATATACAGGGTAGTCTCAAATTCATGGTACAAACTTTAAAGATAGATATAGGATATTGTAACAATCATTTATTGTATAGGAATGTATGGGCGAAAGTGACGTGGAGAGGCGCAAACAGGAGAAATAACAGAAAAGAGAAATGGAGTTATCAGTTGGTATCGTTGCCAGAAAAGGGGCAGTAGATGTCTAGCCACTGTTCAACATGATGCATCTCAGTAGGGAAAGCGCCATTCACAATTGTGCTGATGTCTACGACTTTACGTATGCCGAAAATGCAGATATGCATTACTTGTACATCCGTGCAGATGGTAACGGCAGAGCTGCGCTACGAATGTACCACGCGCAGTTTCCGGATAGACGAATGCCGGATCACAGAATTTTTCATCGGTTACATCGTT
Source organism: Trichonephila clavipes (assembly GCA_019973935.1). Lineage (NCBI taxonomy): Eukaryota > Metazoa > Arthropoda > Arachnida > Araneae > Nephilidae > Trichonephila > Trichonephila clavipes. The sequence continues at coordinate 949,733 of BMAU01018312.1, forward strand.
CAACTTCGTAAAGCAGTGTTTCTCAAACTTTCAATACTGGCGACCCAATTTTCAATCATAATTTTTGTCGCCCCCCCCCTGTACAATAATAATGTATTTACTGCAATAAAAATGCACTTTGAGAAAGAGACGCTAAAGTTACAATACGATCTTAATTATAAACCATACAAATTAATACGATAAGTATATTAAATTTTGTATATGTAACTTTTAAGTAATATATATTTTAAGAAAATTACTTAAAATAAATATTACTTACTTATTATTATGTTATTTTTCTTTCTCTAATTTTTAAATTGGAACAGATTGCAAAATGATATATTTAATTAAAGATTTATTTCCTTCAGCATCCATTTCTTAAAGTACAAATGTAATTAGAAAAATAATCTAGTATATGTTGCTCTCTATCATATCCATCACATCTGGCATTATCGGGTACGTTTGCGTGAGTCTGGGCAACCTATTGGACGTCTGCTCAAAACATGTAAAAATGCTTTTCCTCGTACAATTCCAGTCAGTTTTGGTCGACTTGATACTTCTATAGCTACCTAATCTAGCTTGAATGTACATTTTTTAATTTGCATGTTAATTGTAATTCTCGGTAATTAAGTATTTACAGAAGTAGATTAAAACAAAATCATACATACATTTTTAAGTCGTAAGCGAATATTCGACGATAATAAAGGATCAACAAGTACACAGACGAGCATGGCTCCGAAAATTAAATCAAGGCAATATTCTCAAAAATACTCAAATTTTGGATTTACCACAACTGAAGTAAATGATGGGAAAAGCACCAGCTGGTTATGTGTTAAAACTTACAAATCTGAAGAACAATATGTGAAAGTTTTTTTAAAACCATGTAAAATCATTTAGCCATGTTGGCAATGAATTTTAAAAAGTATTTTTTGGATGAGGATAACTTGGTAGCAAGTTACGAGTGGATTAGGGATTTATTTCAAGATACTCCAGAAGGGCTCTCAGCTTCCGAACTGGATGTGAAATCTATAAATCGCTCTTTGAATTTAGGGTAAAGGTGGATGATGAATTTTCTGTACTGAAAACAAAAGCACTTCGTATATTAGTACCATTTTCAACATCCTACCTTTGTTAAACCGAATTTTCTGCAGTGGCGTTTTTGAAGACAAAATATAGATCTCAGCTAACTATAGAAAAATAACTCAGAGGGTTAATTTCTGATATTAAACCTTCCTTTGAAAAACTTTGCTCTATAAGACAAGCCCATGGAAGTCCTTAATAATTATTAAACTTGTTCTTAATTTAGTATTAAGAAATTATTTATAAAATACCTTCTTCAGAGTACTGATACATTAAACATATACTGGCTGAAACACCGGCTCTTCGCACGCATTCATTTTTTTAAAAATAAAACGTTCTTGATATAATAGCTGAACTGTAAGGAAAGTAAAACTGCGTGCACGACATTGTATACAAAAATGTAAAATGATTTTTTTAGATAAATGCTATAATTGTAAATAACTGTTTAAAAGAGAACTGTAATTTTAAACCTCACAGAATTAGCATTTAGAATTAATGTTAAATAATGAAGAATAATATAAAATTCCGATGAAGAATAATTGTGTTATTTATTAATAATTAAAGCGAGAAGACTTCAAAATGTTTTAACCCGGGAGCAGGCGTGCACTTGATACTAACGCTAATGGTGGTGCGGGGGGGGACTCAGTCACCCCAATCATTTGTTTATAATTATTTTTATTGTACACGATACAAATCGGAATTCCAGTGAATAATTTAATTAAGAGAAAGTATACTTACCAGCTTTCAAGGACTCTTCAATTTTTCTTTGATGATTTGAGAAAAAATCCAATAAAACTGAACTAAAATGATTCAAAAGTGCAAGACCTTAATAAAGGACGCAAATCAGAGACACTTTTCCCTAATATTACAGAAATGTTATTTGCTAGTAAAGCTGTCATATTTTGTTCAAGTTATTGTAGTTTTAATGAGCTTTCATGATCGAGTGAGTGAATATTAACGTCGCACTGTTCAGCTACACGAGGGCTTTTAGAGACGGATCTCGTAATTTTGAACCATGGTCAAGTGACGAGGATGATACTTGAGCTGGAATCTTTTAACTACCACACCACACCAACAAGAGGACGTTTGAACTCTCGACAGATTTAACGTGCATCTCTCCCCTACACGGTGGGTCTTTAGTGGTACTGGACTCGAACTCGTGACACCTTTGGTGATCAACAAATAGCAAGTTGAACTTTTTATTTCTTGTATCTTTTTGACAAGGCGAACTGAACCTTGTGGTACACTTATGGCTTCATATTTTAAGTTGATGGAGTTCTTTAGGAAGCATTTGAAAATTTTGTTTCAAATGCTTGCTTCCTAATGCTTCCAAATTCCTTTCGTTTCATGTTCATCGCGTTTCTCAATCAGGAATAATATGCATTCTTTCAGCAGGTTCTTCTTTTGCTTTATCAGTTTCAACTTCCTTCAACAGAGATCACAGATGCCCCGCGCCACCGCTCCCGGGTTAAAAGTATTCAGAAAAAAAATACGGATGATCAAAAATGGATTATGACGTTTTTCACTATGCTTTATATATTTGAAAATACTCATAAAAATATAAATCTTGGCCAAATAATCCTTCAAATCAATCAATTCTTTTCCAAATATTGTAAAACTCTTTATTTACAATTTCCTTTATTTACAAACACATAAAAGTTGGGTCGGAACTAATGTAGAACTAACCATACCAGTAAGTTTGGAGGTCAATCAAATGATCAGCAAACGTATTATGCAGCCTGGCTGAAAAGTGAATCATGTCTTCCTTTTATTTTTCTACAACTTATGCTCAGTATTTCAATAATAATTACAGTGATGAATTGTTCATCTTCTTAGAATTTTTCTCAGGGTCAGGGTTTCGTTTTTCTTTTAACGGGTAATGTTTTATGTTAAAATGTAATAAAAAAAATCTCTCATTGAGGAAATACAGCAAATTAAACAAAATGTTTTTTTTCCTTTAATTTGGTTTTGGGATCAAAGATAGCTATTTGATGAAGGAAAAACGCCAGATGATAAACGTAAATTATATCAGTGTTGTTGTGTATTTTTTATTATGGAAGAAAGTATTTTGTTTTACTTCTCTTTCCAGTTATTTTTTTTTTAAAAAAAATTTTAATTTTCGATATGCTCGCGTCCCCCTTGTAGGGTTATCGTGCCCCCCAGGGGGCGCGCCCCACACTTTGAGAAACACTGTCGTAAAGCACATCCGTTCCACGTCACCAGACATGATGCTGGTCAACGCAGGCTGTGCGTAGTCCAAGCCTGGAAGAAAGCATCTTGAACGTTGTGGTTGATAGACCAGGGTCAATACAAGAACTGTTGCTCATCACGTATGTGAGTCATCAGACCGTTTGCAGAGTGTTAACCGATAGTCGCTTACACCTCTACCATTATACCTCTGCGAGTGCAAGCTTTAAATCTGGCTTATTATCTTCTCCGACTGCCAGTGGGTGGTACAGCAATGGGCACTGCAGCTGGGTGAGTGAGTGAGTGTAGGGATTTGTGGCGCAAGAGCCAATTTTGGCTATACTGCGTCAAACATTTGTTTAAAAACTTAAAATGTTTCATAAAATATGTAAAAATAAATTTCAAATCACACAAAACCGTTATCAAGTAATTAAAAAAAATAAAATTTGTTGGGGAGTTTCCCCACCAAAAAAGTCAGACCATATCTTAAAAAAAAAAAGAAAAAGACGAAAGGACATGTTAGTTTAAAACAAAGTTAGGCAATACATGTTATGAAAAATTAGCTTCTACTTTTCCTGAATCGGGTGGGAGTTAATAGCTCTTATTCTAAACAGTTATTGCGCTTGTCAACGACGCTTTCAGTAAACACTTTGTCTTTCCTTTTGTCTATTATTTTTTGTGTTAGTGCTTTATTGCGTCATTTGCCCCCATACTTTCCTGTGCAATAAATGATTGTTAAAATGTCCTGTACAAACCTTTCGAGTTTGTACCATGAATTCGGCACCACCCTATATATATATTCAGTAGCATAGCCTCTTAGAGGCTAAAATTATTCTATACAAAGTTTTGCATCAAAAAGTTTTCTTTCTTCTTTTTTCTAATTAAATGATAAGTGAAAATAAGCTAAGAAGGACCAAAGATAACAATTAAAGAAAATTAAAAATGTTTTATTTTTCTCTGAATTAACATTTCAATCGGGTTGAACAAGATTCCATTGACCAACCCGAACGAGAGGAGAGAAGGTAAAAGAAGGCAGAGGTAATATGAGTCCTGCAAACAGAAAAATGTCATGTTCTTTAAAAGCTGTCAGTGATATTATTTATTTTATTAATGTCTCAACATTTTATAAGATTCCATACCTATATTTATTAAGGCAAACTAAATGCATTTGTTACTGTAACAATTTGCTCATTGTGAAATTTATGCTAATTCAGTTACGATTTTTATTTATTTTGAAGAAAGGCACAAAACTATAGAAAAATGAATACTATTATCATATATTTTGCGTATTTGATAGATATTATAAAGTTTTGAAAGCTTTGTGTGTGATAAGTAGTATTTTATTAATGTTTTACCTAGAGGTACCCTCTGTCCGCTTAATGGTGCACAAACCCCCATTGTACAAATTATGCAATTGTTCATACTCATTGCTCAAATTACAAAAGTATAATGTGCATATAATAAGTAGTTCTAAAGTATTCGTTGCCAAGAATAAATTTATTTTAAAAATATCCTGTGCCATCTGTTACAGCTAATCTTAGCTGCGTCAAAAATTTATTATATTATCACGAAAAACTTTTTTATATTATAGAGAGAAATAAATATTGGTTGCTAATTTTTACTATTTTGTCATTTACTTCCAAAATTTATAAAAAAGGCAATCTTTTAACCAAAAAAAATATACTTATAATTGCTTAGTAAATAAAAGTTTTCGTCATGAAGAAAAAAAAATAATATCGTTCAATAAATAGAGGAGAGGAGAGAAATAAAAGAACTTTCTTAAAAAAGTACCGCAAGCAATTTATAAATAATTTGGAATACAAAAAAGTTTTATTTTAAATTAATAGAATGATGTTCCCTTAAGAAATCTTATTTTAAAAGTGAAAAATCACAAGCAAAATGAGACACAAATCATTGCGTATTTTACGAGATTCGTCTACCAAAGTAACATTATATCATTAAAATAATGAAACAAAGATAATCTTAAATTTAGTGCAAGAAGTTATGTATTCCAATGCTCAGTTTGCTTATCTTTGACTACCAAGAGTCATACTTTTTAATCGGAAATTCTATCAGTCATTTTATAATAAACATTTTACCATAGAAACTTGTGAATTAAGTAAAAACTAAATGCGTCTTTTTCAATGCGTCCTCTTCATGAATGAAATAAAAATTATACTGTTATCGAATGAAATTGAATTTATAATTCCTGTTATTATTCAGGGTGCTGCCGAATTCAACCTACAATCTCAGAGGGGTGACAGTTGGTAGCATGGGGACGACAAATCACCATAGAAAATGGGGTCCCAGTTGGAAGAATTCGCAAAAACAATTATGAAGGGTGTAGCATCAAGTGGAACGAAAAGGAGCAATAAGAGGTAAGAAATACATTTATTAGACGTCAAGAAGGATTACAATAAACAATGCATCCCTGCTCGATGTCAGGAATGCAACCGGATTTGTTTGAACGCGTCCAACAATCCTTCGTCTTTTGGTGTCGGTTGTGCTATGACCTACGCAAAATGCAATTTTGGACAAGCCTAGTGACAACCCCTTGTCGTTGCAATTCTGACGTCGAGCTGTGATGTATTGTTCGTGTACTAGCATGTATTCAAAATAAACTTTTCAAAAATATTTAATGAATAGACAGGGTGGTCCCGAATTCATGCTACAAACTTTAAGGGTAGGTACAGGACATTGTAACAATCATTTATTGTATAGGAATATATGGTCACAAGCGACGCGATGAGGTACAAACACAAAAAATAGGAGACTAAAGGAAAGACAAAGTGTTTATTGAAAGTGTCGTTCACAAGTGTAATGTTTACAATAACTGTTCATAACTTTTCAGCGAATGAGCTATTAAGTCCAGCTGTAGTGCACATTTCTGTACCACCCACTGGGAGCCGGAAAGGATAGTTTGCTTGGTTCAAAGCTTGTACTCGTTGTAAATGGAACAGGTGTAAGTGATTTTCGTTTAACACTCTACAAACGGTCTGCTGACTCCCACTTACGTAAGAGTACAAGAGTAACAGCTCTTGTACTTGACCCTGGTCTACCAGCCACAACGTTCAAAATGCTTTCTTCTCGGCTTGGACTGCGTACAGGTCTTCGTTGACCTGGTATCTCGTGACGTGGTCTTGTCTGGTGGCGTGGAACGAACGTGTTTCACGAAGTTAATGATGTAACCACTGAATAATTGTGTGATCCGGCATTGGTCGATCGGAAAACTGCGCGTGATGCATTCGTTGCTTAGCTCTGCCATTACCATTTGTAAGGTCATACATGAAATGCATGTCTGCATTTTTGGCGTATGTTAAGTCCCCTATTTTAAACTTCAGCACAATTGTGAATGGCGCTTTCTTCTACTGAGATGCATCATGTTGAACGACGACCAGACATCTACTGCCCCTTAACAACAACACAATCAACCGATAGCTCCATTTCTCTTTTCTTTTATTTTCCCTGCTTGTGACTTACATCATCTTTCTTACCCCCAAACATTCCTATACAATAATTAATTCTTACAATATCCTGTCATCTGTACCTTTAAAGTTTGTACCATGAATTCGGAACCACCTTGTATTATATTAATACGCAAATTTGAATGCATACAAAAAAATGTATGTGATAGGGAAAATAATATTCCGGGAGAGAAGCTGCAAAATTATTTTATATGCAATATTTCCATTTACAGTTTATACGTATCAGAAGACTTTCAAAGTAATTTCGTTCTGAAATTATACTTATTTTAGCCTCATTTATTTAAAATCTTTTTTGAATTAATTAAAAAATATTATGAGGAAATAAATTACTGCCAAGACTAAATATTGATTGATTTACCATCTGTTTTCTTCATGTTTATTTATATTGGATAAATGTAATCCCCTTTTCGGATCAATTATTCGTATAACACTTCTATAACTTAACAAATTAAAAACTATAAATAAATTGCACCCTAAAAGCCTATTAATTATTAAATTTTTTTCAGATGCATTTTTTTTTGTGGCGAGAGGTGATATAAATGATTTAAATGTAGTAATTATAATTCTAAATTACATTTAGTGGGGCATTAAATATCAAAGGATTACATGCATGGAATTGAATATTTTACCAACGCTTACAATAATTTCCACCTAAACTCCTTTTTAGTAAACTGATTTACATAGATTGATCACTTCAAAAAATGTCTTGGCTCTGCGCATATAATAAGGCATTCAAATTTACTTCTTTCTTATTTTCAACAATCGTTGGGAAAATGTATCGACCTAGCTGTTACCATTCAAAATTCATGCACATGCATGTACATACATATATGCATGCATTTATTATATACAGCGTGATTTTTTCAACCTGACACTATTCTGAGCTTCCTGTAGCTCGATCTAACAACCGCAATGGCACCAAAATGATATTCAGACTAACAATGACATAAAAATTAAATTTCGTAAAAAAAAAGTTCTTAAAATCGCCAATAGGCATATTTATGGCGCTGCACAATACAAAAGTGTTGCAAAAGAAAGAAAGACATTAATAATAATACACAAAACAAATGTGAAGTGTTAAGTTTTATTGCATTCACTTCCAGGGCGTGGAATTCTACCACATTTATTATTACTGTTCTCAGAGACTACACCATACATTCCATGCACAAAATTTCCTAAGGCCGTGCGCAAAATGTCACAAGGAATGTTCCACACTGTCTGTGATATGCTTACCAACAATGGTTCCCTGAGATCCTTCGACGATTTGGTTGCAACAACTGTTATCGCCTATTCTGACAAAGCTTTACGTCCTACGTCTACCTGGACGAAATGTTAGTGGCTTGTTTCTTCGAATTTCACATTCATTCCTTTCAAAGCATTAAGCGATAAATCTCCCTTATGTAGCTTCTGTTGAGCTGTTTGCTCACGAGGAGCTGTGGACAGTTCAGGTAATACAACTTTACCAATAATGCGTGTTCTGTCAATGCGAGTTACATATTCACTTGAGCTTGGTCACTTCAGTTTCTTCGGAGCTGTGTTTGTGTACAAGTTTTTATAGCCCAAATCACTGAAGCGGTTGTCGCACATGAAAGTATAGATTTGGGTTTTGCTTTGATATCCGTGTATTATGCTGATTCCCGGTTTGGTAAGCTACAACAGTGTCATAAATCCCCCCCTCCCTATCAGTGATTTTGGAACTAATTCTTCTTTCGCGAAATCTTAGTCTGCGGTAGTTAGCATAGCGATACAAATGCGGTAATGGATACGTTTGCCATCATTGCGGTAGTTAGTAAGTTCAGTGCCGATTTAAGCTCATTTCGGGCCCCCTTGTCACTGGAGGATCGAAATTTATAACCAGAAAGTCTAGGGAAGTCCAGCTTATCCGGGCTCTTCTGGACCCCTCCCCCGGCCCCTGGATGCCCGCTCCAAGCACAGAAGGGATAAACCGGCACTGTAGTAGTTAGATAGAGTTACAGGTGGCACTGAATACTTTTAGTTTAAAAAAAATACCGTGTATATATACAGAAAAAGAGAAAATAAAATATTCATTTATTATTAGCAGTATTTTTGAAGCTATCAGAAATCTTCCTTTAATGTTCCTCGTTTAAAAACACCGAACATTTCATAAACCGAGCTCTCAAAATTCATTTTCAGTTAACTGATAAATAAACGAAAGTAAACTTATGTGTTTTATTTTATTAATTCAATTATTCATTTCGTTTCATTAAATGATGAAAATTTATCTTACCGGCTATGTATAAGGGATAGAAAATTGATGTACACATGATGCAAGTAAGACCATTCATTAAAAAATACGATAAAACACGTCTATGATGTGGACGCGTTGCACATTTGCTGAATGGCAAGGCACACGCTACTTCTAAAAGAGATAGCTGCAAATCTTCCAAAGTCCACAACCATTGTTTGGTGCGAAAATCTGAAACTAAATTCGTGTTGGTTAAAGTACATGAAAAAAAAAAGCCACATTAAATTAACAACGTTTCTCCCCCCCCCTGTGAATTTGGGTTTGAACAAAAATATTTTGTTGTTACATGTATTTGTAAAACAAGTGATGAATTAGCAGATGTCCACTAAAGCTGAATTTAGAAAAGATTAAAAGCAATAAAATAAGAAATCACACAAATTAACATCTTTATTGTATAATTTTCATCATATTTTTATATTAATTTGAGTATTATTTATATATATACAGGGTTATACAAATTAATTAAAGGCGTGATTATAATTAATTAATGATATTTTAACAATGTCATTTCATTCTCCTTAAATAATTTGTAAAATTCATTTTTAGCAAAAATATCATTAATTGTATTTCAGTTTTTAATGATTACATAAGCTGTGTGCCCAAAAAAAGAATAAGCATACCTTTTTTTTTAACAGATATTTTTTAGAAAAATGTAACAATATTGTTATGTAGATCGGGTTCAAGGATTTTAGGCTATCAGTCTCAAAGAGCAAGACAATTCTTTAGGAGCAAGGAAAATTTACTGTCGAAAAAAACTCTTTAGAAATGTTGGATACAACAGTAAAATTTTCAAGATAAGTCTTCACCCGATTTATATCACTCGGACACAACTATTAGTGTCTAAAAATATAAATAATGAGCAATCGCTCGATTGAAGCAACTCTTTAACAGTTCAAGACAATACTGACCCTTCAACGGTCAAAACAATTACTAAGTCAGTTTCGGCGAGCGACTCCCTATTCATAGTCTGCACAGATTTTTCTCGAAAAATCCACTTACATCATAGATATTAGTGTTGTTTTTACCAATGGCACCTGATCGGCAAAGGCCCACGAAATTAATCATGGCAAAGAGCTGAGTAACGCCTGTCGTTAGCCGTAGCTTTGAGCACCATACAAGAGACAGAACGATTTAGCTCGGTTTCATCCCAATTTTGAGGAAGAGCACCCTGGGGTGGTAATGAGTCTCCCACCTCTCTACCCCTTCCACTAACATCACAAGAGGACTTGCGGCTCGACGGCTATTTAAAGTAGCCCCATGCCGCAAAGGCCCTATATATTTACAAACATCCATGTCTTCTCCGGGATTCGAACCCATGTCCAACGGCACAACAGTCAGCCTCGCTAACCACTATACCGGTCGGGGGACTATTTAGATATTAGTAGATTTCTTCAGTAACTTCCAGAAGCATCCATATGGTCACCTATTCACCAAAAACTGTCCCCGAATAAGTTGCCAAAAATTATGGTAACTTGGCTCTATTGTAAACGTTTTGACAAGATTCTATTGAATCGTCATTATAATGAAAAGAACGGCGTTGTTTGTGAACATTACAATTTTAGCATAAAAGAAATACAACAGAGAGTAATACTAACGTATTACACATTCAGATATAGATTATTTAAACCCTTTTAAGCATTCATAACAAAATTGGTAACAATATTGAATAAATATTATGGAAATCCGATAAGAGAGGATCATACTGTAACTATCCATTCTGCCCTTTCCTTTTAGATGTCATATGAGAGGAAGCTGTCTCACTATCTCAACTCAATGACATGAAAATCTTTGAAGAATGGTGTAAGGTTCACCTTTACTCCCAAAACTGTATATAGGTGGTAATGCCAACTGAATATAAAAAAAAAGAGAACTTGATGAGAAGAGAGGAAAAATATTAACGAGCGGTAGGACTGAGACAAAAATGGAGTGAAATAAAGGTTAATGTATGTAGTGTTAAATTTTTTTAATGCTATGTATGCTTTTCTGTGGAGTGTGAGGTTATCATATTAAGGGGGTCCGGCACGTCCATAGGAGCCCATGTTAAATTGGGTAAGTTTATGTACCTTTTTCTCAGAAACTACATACTTCGCATGAATAAAAATTCTACAGTAAGTTATGTGTTCTATAAATAACACTTTTACGGGGGGGGGGTTGTCTTTTTGTTCAAAATTAAATTAATTATGAATTTTTAAAAATTGTTCAATTTTTTCCCTTAAAATTTAGTTTTAAAAAGTCATATCTACAAAAGTTTGCTGGATATATTTAATTCCCTCAATTAAAATGTGTAAACATGTTATAAGTTTGCTCACTGAAAATTCGAGCTTTATATAAGTAGTTTTTGAGGAAAAGGTACATAAAGAGAAAAATATTACATTTTGAGAAAACAGGCTTTAAAGTGTAAATTTGTAATTTTTTGAGCATTTACTTTTTTTAATACTTTCCAGAAGCATATGAAGCATTTTTTTTTACTCTTTGCTCGTACGAAAACGACTCTTCTTATTTTCTTTTTTTTTTCACTATTTTTAACAATTTTGCCCTTTTTTTATGGATCTTAAGATGCTTTCGTTGTTTTGCACGAATCCTACGTATATCTATTTTTTTGAAACATGACGCACATTTATAACTTGGTTCAATATCACAATGTTTTAAGATCATTAATTTTGCTACATGATTCATATTGAACTTGCAATAGCCATATGTATCCCTAATTTTAGAGTTTTTAATTCCACAAATGTAGATCTTGGAATCACTAACCATATGGTGTTATCAATTGACTCATTTGGATTCTGGACCTTTCCATGTAAACATTTTCTTGATAACATAGGATCACCTAGATCTCTAAAATATGGCTTCATTTAATTCATTATGGTATATGGCACGTGTGTGCGTGTTTATGACATAGTGCCTTTTGTTACATTCAGCTTCTATCTTTTGAAACTTGCACCAGGCATTTATAATCGCAGGACAAAGTCCATGTTGAGTGCTCTCGTTTGAAGACAGAAGGTGAAAATAAACAGCCCAAACAGCAGTTTTCATGTTGTGTAGATCATTGATGTTATTTCTAATAACCATTCTATAATATCTTTGAATTTTTTATATTAAACTGTCCCACTTGAACATCGTGTGGATTCGCGTTCATCAGAAATCTATGCAAGGGGAAACGTAGGTGCTCCTAGTAGAGCTCATTTGATGCGCATCAAGGAGTAGCTTCACTTAAAAAAATAAATAAAAATACTTCTAATTATCATATTTTTTCATACCATATATCATTTTAAACAGAAATATTTAAACTTTTAAAAATATAAAAAAGTAAAAAAATCGATAATTTTTTTGAAAATTCCACAAGTGCCGGACCTCTTAAAATATTTTTTTTTATTTCTAATGGGCTGCCGATTGGAGTTTTTCCATTGCAGACCTAGTACATTCCCCGAAAGCTGGTATCTCTTTTTCATGCTGCACCATATAGGCGGATACCAATCCCTCAAAATAAAAAGTTTGCCACTACAAAATGCCTGGATTTTATTTGCCTGGTAAAGTAAAGAAATCTTTTTTGAAAACAAAGAACCTACAACTAATTTTGAGTAATTGAAATGAATAAATTTTTTATATATACATATAAGAAACTGATTACCTGGTGTTTCCTTTTCTGCATCCCCCAGTTCATAAGTTGCGTTAACAATAGAAACTATTCCAGGGAAAAAAACTATACATATAGCCACTGCTAAGACCACAAAGACTTTTAATACTAGAAATAAAGATGAATTAATTACGTCATAACAAAATATGATAATACATATATATATCGTCGGCCTAATAATCAGAATGCGTAACTCCACAGGGGAACTAAATTTGATATAGGAGGGCCACGCGCCAAGCGCTGTTTGGAGCGATTCCCTAATCACGCCAAGCAGCGGTTGTTGTCAAATTACGTGGAATCAAAGAAGGCGGCCTAGCAGTAATGTTATCGCCCATCTAGGCGAACATAAACAACATTTTCGCGTGTAGCACTCCTATATCAAATTAGCACTCCAGAAGGAGCTACTCATTCTGATAATTAGGCCGATGATATTTATATCATAAAATATGATGATTTCGTATGATACTAACTCTATGAAATCAATATGTCTTTGTACGTAGCTTTATTTTTGTGAATTTTGATCTTTGCGGCATCGCTGAATAATTGTTAAAATTCTCCTAAAAAATTTTTTTTTAGAAAATTTGCGATGTCTTAAGTTTACTAATCAAAGTAAACAAATTTTAAAAAAGATATATTAAACCACTAAATGCTCTGTTTAATGTTAAAAATTCGTCAATAAGTTAAATGATATTGGAGAAATTTATAAAAGAAATTATAAAAATATGAGAGTTTACCATACTTACGTATTATTCCCTCGACCAGTTTTGCCAAACCAAAAGAACGTCGCCAATTCAAAAGGCGTCGCCAAATGCTACCATCATATTATTATTGTGTTTGAGCGTGTGTGACGACGGATTTCCACTATTGGCTACGTATCATGGCATTTGGTGACGTCTTTTTATTTGACAAAACTGATCGATGGTATAATACGTAAGTATAAATTCTCTCATAAGTCAATGTAACAAGTTTATGTTTAAGAAATATTTTCAAAATATAGAACACGAAAAAAAAATTTGGAGCTCTGTTGGTACGCCGAGCGTTTTTTTCGCCAAGTGGCCACTTTTGACGACGACACACAAAATATGCACAGTGTTAGTTATTTGTAATACAGTGGGACTTCCATTTTACGAACATCTCTTTTGCGACTCTCTCTACTTTGCGAACTTTTCCTATAGCCAAGCATATAAAATATATTGAAAATGAATGTCGGTATAACGAATTTAAGGCGTAATAAACTTTTTCTCGGGATTTAGAGACTTTATTAAGTAAAAGGTCCGACTGTAATTAGTTAAATTTTGGAGATGCATAAATTTTTGTTTACATCGCTCAGAATTTTTTTAATAGATTATTTGTTTCTTTCTCAAGACAAATTCATTGAGGCTACTCTCCAAGTGATGACGTGTCAATTTTCTAATGTTTCTTGTTAAGCTGTTTCTCAATACCCTACAGTCTTTCCTTGCGTGTCTGTTATATTTAGTGATTTATTGCTTATATCTGAATCGATTGATCTCTGCTGCCCTTCTCTATTTAGAGATGGAATTCGCTGAGAGAGAGAGTTCTAAAATACACGTAGACGAAATCACCAAGCCTTAATCTATATGGTAAATAAAAATCTGTTCATCTATTGGGAGTTAAGCCCCCAATAAGCCAAATGGTAATAATCACTGTCCTGCATCACTTAATCTTAAAATCCTTGAATCTCGTGTAATTGTTATAGTCATAAAGATACTTCTTTCAAATACACACAACAAAAAGGTTTTATTCTAGTTAACGATAAATTGGTACTGTTACCTTAAGTGAAGTAGAGCATTTCCAGAGAACAGAACCCACGACCTTTGGATTCGTAAGCGCGTAACATACCACTAGACAAAAATGATCACCTCTGTCCGGAGGCTATTACTGACTTATATAGGAACCGCTGCATAAGTCTTAAGAGAGAAAAACGATAAGGATGCAATATTTTACTCCTGTAGTGATTTTTTGGTCTTGGTGACCAAACGAAAACTTGAAAATTACCTTATTTATTTATTTATTGAGAGGGATGTAAAGCAACATAGGCTAAAATTACCTCATCAAGTAACTTCAAAAATGTAGCAAGGTTGCCTGAAAGGTATACAATATATTCCTGTGAACATTCGTCAAATAAAGAAAAAGTTGTAATAAATTTTTTAGTATGACTCTCAAATCAGAATGGTGGCAACTGCACACTTTTCTGTATTAGATTCTCGAATTAGGCTGTAACAGTTACAATAGTAATAAAACTTCTATCGAATATGACAAAAAATTAGCCTGGCAAGTTGACCAAAAAGAAAAGTGATGCTATAAAATCCAAGGACTTTAATGAGGAACATAACATCTATTGGTACTTACGTATCATACCGTTGGTCGTGAAATTGGCCGACGGTATAATATGTAAGAACCAATCTGTGATATCTTGAGTGTTTCACTGTAGTTTGTGGTTTTAATAAAATCCAGAAAAGGAGATAATATCCACTTTTAATTATAAAATATTTACAGTTAATATGTACATGATTTCATATAGTAAAATGAGGATTGAGAAAAAACCACACCATTGAAGGTGCTGCGAATATTTAGAGCCTAACAGCTTTAAGTTGTGGTTTTTTTTTTTTTTTTTTTTTGAAAAAGGTGAATGAACATTGCATCTGATGGGGATCTTTGTGTCCACGGAGTTGCTAAGTTGAGAAGCATCGGAAAACATGGCACGCTCAGTCACAGTTAAAGTTGGTAAAAAGTGTAGGAAGCAATGGATGCTTACGTATTATCCTGTCGATCTCAAACATAGAGAATTATTGCCGATTGCCAATCAAAAGCCAATCATTTCATCAGTGCACAATCTTTCATGGTATTCAAAATTAAAATACTTTGCTTGGTGCTAATTTGGGTACTTACGTATCAGCAAAATTAGCACCACTTGAATCGCGCCATGATATAACAGCAACAAAAAAAAAATTCTAAAAAAACAAAACTTGTTTTATATATATTAACAAAACCAATCCATCCCAGATTTTAGTAGAAAATTGCCCAATTCTCATGACGCCAATTTGGCTGCACTGACGCAGATACGTAAGTATCCTGATTTGATATTGATGCGTTACTGATTTTTGGAGTGATCCCGAAATTGCTTCGAATAGATCTTTGGCAGCCAGTCTAATGTTATCAACCTAAGGGCAAAATTTTCAATATTTGTGGAAAAACTCGTTGCGTACCGAGTATACTCTTTGTTTGTACAATCGCATCTTTTGGAGTTAGTTTTATGTGAAAATGTTCGACTGGATAGTACGTAAATATCCATATCAGCAATAAGAATTAATCAAACATGTTTCCGTAAAATCCAATAAAATAATCCTGTAAGATAATCGGGGAAATTGTCGAATCGGCCGCCTCTCCGCCAAATTTGAAAAAACGCCAGTTTGGTGCTTTTTTGCGTGTTGTGTTTTGGAGTAGCAACCCTATCACAACACGCAATGCCGGAGCGCGAAATTTAAGATGGGGGAAGGAAAATCATTAAAAATAGCATTTTAATGTTTTGAAATTGAAAATCGCTGCAAAACTTATGCAAATGAAAATGGAAATAATTTCACTTATTTTCAAAAAACTGCTGCTTTTTCTAACATTTATGATGATGTGTTCCCTACAAAAATTATACCAGCGAATGCATATTTCTAAAACATTTTTGCATCTCTAACAAAACGGTACACATATCCATATTACTCAGTTCAAACTAAGACCCTTTCCATACACTCCTAAACACATGATGGTTATCCTCTTTCACACTCGACTGATTTCTGCAGTACCATTCAAAAACCATCATTTACTTTCTTACCCGTTCTTTCTCTCAATTCCATACTTTTTCCACATTTCGGACATACATACGATGATCCAATCAACCTTCTTTCACACACACACACACACACACATGCACCATTCTAAAACACCTTTCTTTCCAAGCACAGGCAACAGGGCAAAAAAACATTTCAGAAAATTAATCGTACTTCTTCATGCATTCATTCAGATTCTCTCTAATAGCATAGCTGAATATCGGGGTAATCTGTGAAAATTTATGCGGAGATAAAGAGTAATGTTACCTGTGAAAAGGATTCCGGAACGAAAAACGAATTCAAAGAAAACAGCTGGTCTAACGGAATTTTCAGAGCAGGCGAAGAATTGCCGGTTGCTAAGGCCGTTAAAAAAAAGTGAGCTGCGCAAGCGCATTACTAATTATCGGTACACCACAGCCCACGGCTTCAAAATACGAGGTACCTTACCAAAAAACGGCATTACCCTCTCATCATAATTAATAAGAAAAAAGAGAATAATTAATTGAAAGTTCCATAAAATTTAAAAGATGCTATCAAAATTATTAACAGCTCAGAGCCGTTCTGAAAGAAAGCTCTTCACCTGTAGCTGAAGACATACTACCGGTAAGAGAGCGAGAAATAATTCAATTAGCAAGTATGGAACATGTTTAATGAGGCACCATCCCGGAGGGAGGTGGCAGAAATCTGTGCTCTTCTCTGATTCGTCCTTTCTTTTGCGGAAAGGTAATTTTTAAAGCAATAAAAACTTTCTGTCCATGCGCGAAAAAGCTTCGTTGGAAAATTAAACTGTAAAAAATTTTGCCAAAAATGACTTCTCCTTTACTGGAAAACAAATTCAGAATGGTTACCAGATCTGGCGCACTTATCGATTTGGCGAGAAAACACTTGGTACGAGAGGTGGCGACAAATCAACCAAATAATCGAGTCCCATGCGTCAGAAAAATAAGGACGTCAGCAATACTTTTTTTTTAGTATTGTACTCGTGACTTTGGACCTAATAGGAGTAACGTTCACCTATTTTAGTTATGATCCTTTATTTATTGCCAAATTGGAGAATCAATCTCAATAGTAAATATAATTTCACAAAATATAAAGATATAGACATAGCCAAGATGTAGACTTGGATTCAAATCCGCACCTTTCTAAATTGTTTTTTGCCTAAAAATATTTATTATAATTCTCACAATTAAAGATTTTAAATGTTTTAATCCTGTAGCATATCCTATATAAACACACATAGAAAAATAATCACTGTTCATAACTTCTTCGAAGTTCATTCAAAGTAAGATGTGATTTAAAAAATGAAAGTTTTTACCTAAAATATTCTTTTATGTAATGCTAAAGATGGAGTAATGCGGAAAAAGAACCAGTTAATTCATACGAAGTAATATGAAAAAAAATTTTAAGTCAATTCCTACTTTGAATGGATGTATAGAAAGTATTTAATAACGATTGAAAATTTGAATAAGATATATATATATATGAACTAATAGTAGGAAGTGAAAAAAGAGCATGAGATTTGTCAGTATTTTTGTAACAATGTAAACCCGGTTTGACTAGTTTGGCAGAAAAACAGGTTTTCGACGCCAACTTTTGTCTTTGTTTTAACAGTTACATTGTTACAACAATAGAGACGAATCTAAGATAGCGTCAGAAACCGGTAAAAATGAAACCAATATGGTTGTATCTGTAATTCTTTGAATAATTAGTTTCAGTCAATTTTAATTAATTATAATTCAATTATCGTATTTTTACCCCGAACAATAGTGTATAGAAAGTTTTAGCTCAAACGAGAGCTTTAAAATGAGAGAAAAAAAAAACCTTTTTAAGTTTTTGACACAAGTCGCCAAAAGGGTCGCTATGTCGCCAAAAATGATGCCAAGATTGCTGTATTAGTAATTCTTTGAATAATTAGTTTTAATCAATAAATTTTTATTAATTATAATTAAAAAAATTACTGTATTATCATCCAAAACCATCATGTATATAAAGTTTCAGCTGAATTGAGCGCTTTAAAATGTATTTTATTAACGATTGAAAATTCCACCAAGTAAATAAATAAACAAACAAATAAATAAATAAATATATATAGAGAGAGTGTGACCTATTAGTAGGAATTGAAAAACAATTCTGGAAGAAAAGAATTTGTGTTACCTGTCACAAGCATTCTTTAAACAATTTTATCTTGCTGTTTTAACTAATGTTTTGCATTTTAAGACAGCATTTTGATTAAATAGCGTTTAAGCAATTTTGATTACGTGGGTTCCGCATTGTTTAATATAAAACTAAAAATATTTACAACTTTATTAATGCCACTTTGCGTTAACAAAGTATTTTTTCTTCATTATTAATTTCAATATACCCGTTGCTTTATATTTACATTATACTGTAATTTAAAAATTTCAGTAAAGAACGAAATAATCAGGGGCTGTTCCAAAGCTATATGAGAGCTATTGGTGACAGACTGTACAATTTCGACCGACAATCAAACAATTGGTGCTTTTGTAGTGGTCTAATCTATTTTATTATTAATTACTTGTGACCGTTATTGTTATAATAAAATATTTAAAAAGGCACAAGAGTTTTTAAATTTAATTTCGTATGAGTTATTTCTTACAATTTGTTGTACCCACAAATCAATGCTCCACTGAAAATTAATATAATTATATAGCTGAAATATTTTAGGAGCGTTTTTGAGAGAACAAATTATTATTTTGGTTACTACGTCATGCCTTAAAATATCATAAACTTTCACTTTAATTTCAGATTTGAATCCAACAAGTATTTATAAAAAATATGTGCAAGATTGCGAAGAAAAATACCTAGTATCTCTTCTCTTCTGTTATTGGTTCAATTAGATATTATTTCTATAGTTGGGATGTTTCCTAAAATTCTGTGATATTTACTGGTATTATAATTTGTTATGGGTTTTTCCTATTCTGTTTCGGAAATTATTAGTATTGATATCTTCAGGGGCAATCCATTCATCGTAAACACTAGATTCCGTTAACTATCTTGCAAGTTTGTCCACCTGTTCCTTCCAAAAGATTTTTGAGTGAAATTTTGAGAAAAAAATGTAATTAAGTTCACTTTCTGGTCAACACTGTTACCCCACGTTTTCAAAAGTTATAAATATGGTCTAAAATATTAATTAAAATGAAATATTAGAATAATAGTAAATAATTTCAAAGTCATTATTCTTTTGAATTTAAAGGGGCGTAACTTCCACTGTATCAGTCGTATCAATCATACGGGACCCCCAAGCTGCAAGGACCCCAACATATGTAAACAAAAATTTGTAAAATGTTACTTATAGTCCCATTAACTGAGTTCTCAATTTCAAAAAAGGGATCCCCAAGGAATTTTGATACAGCCCCCCCCCTTCTGGACTATCTACCCCAGTGCTTACAATTAATGTTTATTGTGTAGCTTGCTTTCTGTGAGGTATGGAAGATACTATAAACATCATTCTTTTAAAACAGCAGGAGAATATTTCACACAATTTCTAAACAAGTATATCAACCCATGAACACTCACAACCAGTGGTGCACACAAGGGGGGGTCCTAAAGGGTCCGGACCCCACCCAAAGCGCTTGATTTTTTTTCCCCAATTGATTATAATTCTAAGTAAATAGTACGAAAAATTTAATTAAATGTTTGTTATTAATGATTAATTTTATTAATTAATGCTAATTATTTATTCAGTAATTAGCTTTTTACTGTTTTTTGTTCCCGAAAATCGACAAAATCGAAAGGAGCATGGTACAAGAATGCTCGATTTTCGACCCCTCCTCCCCCCTTGAAAAATTCCTGTGTGCGCGCTACTGCTCACAACTAAGCTATTTTAAAGAAACTTAGTACTAACAAAAATATTTTAAAGAAAATATTCACAACAGACTGCAATTTTACTTTAATGTAAATAATACTGTATCATATGAATTGCATTGATTCTGGAAGAATGTATCAACCATTGAAAAAAGCTCATCAGAATTACCAATACAAAATTATTCATTTTTATAATGAGTACCGAGCTATCAGAGGTATAACTTTTTTTTTAAAACTTTTTCACTGTAGATAAAAGGTTAAAGCAAAACACAGACCACTGAGATGTGTTGGTCAAATGCAATCTTAACAGAATTTCTTATTCTCCTAATAACGAATCATTCGAGGTTAAATTATGCAACACTAGCTCCGAATTATTAACATTATATTCCACAGAGAGAAATGTTTTCAGCTCTACTTCTCGTAACATCTACACTTACGATATTTCTATAAAAAAGTATGTTGTGAGCTGTTTATTCATTGATGATTTAACGAAGTTTTTCACTAAATTAGTTTTTCAATAGTATATTTCTAAAAATTATATTACTTGCTCCAATTATATCCTTCTTTATATTAATAATAGTGTATAGTTATTTTAAAGCAATAATTTGTGAAAAGCAAAAGTCAAAAGAATTTTTTTTTTTAATTTTAAAAGCTCTCTCTTCAAATTTTAATCGAATGTTATAATTTTGGAACATATTTTTCTTGTATCAATTTCGATTTATTATTTGATCCAAAAACAAATGGGCAGTAGGAGATATTACTTTCCCTCCTAATGACACTATAAAATAATAATAATTCCGGCTTTTTTTTTTTTGGAGATTATAACATTGGCGTTGGTTAAACTAAAGTCATGACGTCTGTCATTCATTTCTTCCAAAGAATTGTCCATAAAATGATAAAGAACCTTTTCTCACACACACACAATTCAAAAATTCTCATTGCAATTACCCCTTTAGTGTGGCGTGAACGTTAGTAGAGGGGGTACCAGCTTAGGCATCGTCCTCGACACTTGATCAAGGTTCAAAAATACGAGGTCCATCGTCAATAGCCTTCGTGTAGCCTTGTAGTGTGACGTAAATATAACTTTAACTCATTGAAATTATTTCGATATCCATTGGCGTTCGAAAATTTCTTGTTGTGCTATGCAACATAAGCAGTGCCGGTTTATCCATTGGGCGCTTGGGGCGGACGCCTGGGGGCCTGGAGCCCAGAAGGTCCTGGAAGGGCTCGGATAAGCTGGATTTAACCAGATTCTCTGGTTATATAAATTTCGATCCGCTAGTGCCTGGGGGGCCTATAGATCTTTTGCGCCCAAGGTCCGAAATGAGCTTAAATCGCCACTGAACATAAGTGATAAGTTTTTTCAATTTAGGGTATTTACTATTATTTTGGAAGTCATTCTTGTGCAAATATATATATATATATATATAAAATTACGAAAAAATACAGAAGCAGTAATTAAATATGCCAACAATCATTAAAAGTAATTATTAACTTTGCACGATTTGCAGTATCATCCACATAAATAAGTAACAGCTTCCGAAATTGATTATTTTGAACCAGTGGTATGTTACGTGCTTGCGGAACCGAAGATCGCGGGTTCTGTCCTTCGGGTATGCGCCACTACATTGGTAACCCTGACTGAACTATGAAAAGCGCAACCTACTGATCTGTCGTGGCCTCATCTACCCGCACAAAGAGCAACCCAAAACTCGTCAAACTCACTTGACGCAGAAAACAAACTCGTCAGACTCACTTGACGCAGCAAGCAAACTCGTCAGACTCCCTTGACGCAGCAAAACAAACTCGTCAGACTCACTTGACGCAACTCCTGCAATTAACAGCAACAACTCACGCGCTCGCCATAACAAATATATCGTTCGTTCGCCTATCCACCAACTCACTGGTGGAGGAGTGTGTAGCGGTACCATCTTGTGACATCGTCGATGGTTGTGAATTCCCATCTTTCGATTCACAATAGGTTTTATGGTTTCACTAGCTGTTCAAGGACAAGTACGACACCCATCGATTGTCCCTGAATTTTTACGATCAACCAGCTGTGGAATGACCAGTGCACGTGGCCATGGGGCCGTTGTTTATTGTCTGAACTCGGGGAGTGGAGACAGCCAGACGGGTCGCCATAATGGACTTAAGAGTTCGGCGCCCCATTGACAATAGGCGAAGCCTATCTTAAAATAATCATGTCGTCTTTTCTAGTGTTGTGTGAAGGGGATACTAAGAACAAGTGGCGTGATGGACAAGTGTATCCAGATGTTCGACAAGGGTGGAAAGATCACGTAAAGCATATCGACATAGTTTTAGGAAGATTGAGAAAGGCGGGGCTAAAAGTGAAACCCCTCTAAATGTAAGTTTTCTCAAGAGGAAGTCTTATTTCTAGGGCATCGAATTGGTTCAGGGAGTAGGTCTCCGAGTGATCTGAAGATAAAAGCTATAGCAGATTTCCCGCGGCCCACCACTAAAACACAGGTACGATCCTTTCTCGGTCTAGTGGGGTACTACTCTCATTATATCCCAAATTACAGCACAATAGCTTCACCCTTGACCGACGCACTGAAAGGGAAAATCAAGAAAGAGAAGATCACTTGGGATGAGAAATGTGGGAAAGCGTTCGAGGAGCTAAAAGCCAAACTCGTCTCCCAATCCATATTGTTTGCCCCAGATTTTGCCACGGATTTCATCCTGCAAACGGACGCGAGTGAGGTGGGTGCTGGGGTTGTTTTATCACAAAGAATAGAGGGGGAAGAACACCCCATCGTTTTTC
Organism: Trichonephila clavipes; assembly: GCA_019973935.1. Lineage (NCBI taxonomy): Eukaryota > Metazoa > Arthropoda > Arachnida > Araneae > Nephilidae > Trichonephila > Trichonephila clavipes. The sequence continues at coordinate 972,813 of BMAU01018312.1, forward strand.
TAAGCAAAAAATTTTCTAAAGCGGAGCGAAACTACAGCACGGTGGAAAGGGAATTATCTGCGATAATATTTGGTCTAAAGCGATTAAAGCATTGTTTAGACGGGCAAAAATTTATTATAGAAACCGACCACAACCCCTTAAGGTACCTAAACAAGATGGGGAGTACTAAAGGGTCAAGTACACGGGGCGAGTTTACAAGCTACAAGCCGGCGAGTAAGAAGCCGGCGAGTTGGCGAGTGCGCTAGTTGTCAAGTACACATAAACATTCCACTCGCTCAGTAGCCAAGTAGCTGGCACGTGGAAATATACATTTTCAAGACCGTTCTACTCGTTGCTTCTGGACAATCCACAAGCTACTGTCAAGTACACTTGGCTAGTTTACAATCTAAATCGCTCAAAAGCCGGCGAGTGGCGTGTAAAGTCGCCGGCAGAGTCAACTTTTTCAAGAGCTTTTTAAAAGCAGCTTTTAAGCGAGTGCGGTGAGTACACTGGGCTAGTTTACGATCTGCTTGTAAAAAAGCCGGCTTGTAGCTTGTAAACTCGCCCCGTGTACTTGACCCTTTATCCTAGGTTACAAAGATGGGCGTTGAGTTTACAGCCGTTTAATTTTGAAATCAAACACAAACCTGGGAGGCTCCATGGAAACGCGGACGGCCTAAGTAGATTGGAATAAGTAGTTTGTGGATTTTTCTATTAATTATTATATATATTTAAATTACTGTTTTATTTGTATGTGTGTGAGTGTATCTGTATACATTGTGGAAGAAATGGATGTTAGTGAAAATCTCTGTTGTCTCTTAGTCAACCGTAGGCCAACAGATGTTTACCTCTGTAGTCATGCGCGATTAAGTGTAGATGGTTAGTAAGAGATTGGCATTTGACGCATTTTGTTTAAAAATTTTAATTTAAAGGTGAAATGTAACTTTGAGAAAAAGAATCTCAGATTCGGATTTTAAGATCTAAAGGGTCAAGTACACGGGGCGAGTTTACAAGCTACAAGCCGGCTTTTACAAGCAGCTCGCTTAAAAGCTGCTTTTAAAAAAGCTCTTGAAAAGGTTGACTCTGCCGGCGACTTTACACGCCACTCGCCGGCTTTTGAGCGATTTAGATTGTAAACTAGCCAAGTGTACTGACAGTAGCTTGTGGATTGTCCAGAAGCAACGAGTAGAACGGTCTTGAAAATGTCGGAGGAATTAGTTCTATCGGGAGTTTTAGTTCTATCAAAAGTGATTAAAAAAGAGTTAATTAGACGACAAAACGCGAAACGGAAGAAGAGGAAAGTGTGGGTGAAACCGTGGGTAGGAAGACGTACTGAATATGGTGCATCACATACATTACTGAAAGAGCTGAAGAACGAAGACCATACAGCCTATAGAAATATGTTAAGAATTACAGGTGAACAGTTTGATGAGCTACTGGAAATGGTTCGCGGAAAGTTGTCAAAGCAGGACACGACAATGAGAATGGCGATTCCAGTAACCACAAAATTAGAAATAACTTTACGATATTTAGCAACTGGTGATTCGTTTAAATCTTTGGAGTACCTGTTTCGAGTTCCAGAAACAACAATATCCAGGTTCTTACCACATGTACTTACGGAGATTTGTTGCGTGCTTCGTCCATTTATTAATGTAAGTGTAAATGTTTTATCTTATTTTTATTTTCAAAAGTTGCATGAATGAACATTTTGCCCTTGTATTAAGTAACGTTGGTTTGAAATATAGAAAAGGATGGTAAATATACACTTCTCAATCTCAAAACTTGTATTTAAAAATTTATTTTGAACAAAATGAAATGCTTTTGATACATAATATATTAATTAAATGTTTGCAAACGTATTTATCATTGCTCTTTTAATATGTCCTCTTCCTCGTTTGAAGAACAAACGGACGCTATTGATTGAGGAGATTGCAATGAAGGAAAATTGTCATATTGATGTTGAACTGATTTATTGTCCAATGTGTTTAACTTACAACGAGTGATACAATTTTGTATCTCCTGATGTACAGGATGGCTGCCCGATTAGGTAGCTGACGCATTTCTGATGCGACATACCTGCCAAACAGGTCATATGGCTTGTCCTCAGTAGATTCGTTTGCTATCTCATCTAATTTTTGGATAGCTTGAGCTATTTCTTTGTCTGGTATACTATCTGATTTTTAAAATTTTTTCGGCTGCTGAGGTGGCTTCATAATTTCAGATGATTGAGGAGTGATTTCTTTCCCGATGTCAGGCTCATCTTGGTCAATAGAGTTCCCTTCCTCATCTTTTTCTGCAATATCAGTTTGGCTTGCATCCTAAAAAAAGGACAAAAACTACTAATAATTTTATTTAATTTTTATTCATTATTTATAGTCCAGTCAATGACAGTAAAAATACTGTATTACGGTCCCCTCCTTATTTCGTAGTAATTTCGCTGCCCAGATGGGCTCAGTTCGTCGTAACTTCTATAATTCGTAGTAATGTAGGCAAGAACATGCTATAATTCGTACTTGAGCCTCATTTCTACTGTACCTCCTAATGTTTTAGAGTAGCATTGATTTTCATGAAAATTTGTAATTAGCCTCTGAATCAAAATTCCCCAATGTAAAAGCAAACCTTAATATAATACAAATATATTATAATTAGCTATTACAAAGAAGGAAATTAAAAACCGTCACTGACTGGACTAATACCGTATCAAAAAAAGTTGTTATAAACTATATTTCATTTTCAGGTACCCACAACTGTTGAAGAGTGGAAAAAATTGAAAAGGTTTTTCCTCCAACGTTGGAATTTCCTAGATGCTGTGGAGCGATTGATGGTAAACATGTTCTTATTAAAAGACCTCCTGGTTCAGGTTCAGTATACTACAACTATAAGAAAACCTACAGCATCATACTATTTGCTATGGTGAATGCTGATTATTGCTTCACTTACGTTGATGTAGGAGGAAATGGAAGAGCCAATGACAGTGCAGTGTTCAGAAATAGTTCTCTGAACATTGCAATGGAAAATAAAGCAATTGGGTTTCCTGAGGACCATGTTATTATAGGAGATGATGCTTTCCCTCTAAGACCCGATCTTATGAAGCCTTTCAGTAAACATGGATTAAGTGATGAAGAGAAAATTTTCAATTATCGCACATCCCGTGCCAGGAGAGTTTCAGAGAATGCTTTTGGCATACTTGCCTGGCGTTTTCGAGTGTTCTCAAAAGCAATTGAGCTGAAACCCGACACCATCGATAGAGTTATTTTGGCTGCTTGCAGTTTGCATAACTGGTTGCGAAAGACTTCCCCAGGCCACTATATGCCACAAAATGCACTGGACAGAGAAGATTTTAACGCAGGAGAAGTAACACCTGGTCAGTGGAGGTTACATGCCAACACCTTACGACCAGTGACCTCACTGGGCAGCAACAATCCAAAAAGAACAACAATACAGATCAGACAACAGTTCATGAAATATTTCACTGAAGAAAATCCTCTACCCTGGCAATGGGAGAAACTTGGACTAAAAAGGCCTTAAAAAAAGAATGTATTTAAAATATTTTTTGTAATCAAATTTAAAAATAAAATGTAAATACATTTACTTACCAAATTTGATTGACTGCTTCTTGTTGCCAAACCTCACTCAGGAAACATGCTTCGTTGAACCAGGTTAGTTTTGGCACATAAACGTCATCTACCCCACATCCACTCTTTTTACTTTTCTCAATTTTATTTAACTCCGTTCTGTAGACATCTTTAATGGACTTAATTTTTGCCTTAAGTTGCTTATTATCCATTTGCCCCAACAACTGATTTTCTTCCAGTTCAGACATTAGTTGTTTAAACACCGTATCCCTCAACGATTTGTTGCAGTAATTTTTATCTTTAATGTTCCACAATGCCGGAAACTGTTGATACAGTTGTAAAAACAACGAAATGTTATTCGCATTCCACTTCATTTTGTCAACAGGAAACCACTACGAATCAACTAAAACAGTATATTTCCACGTGCCAGCTACTTGGCTACTGAGCGAGTGGAATGTTTATGTGTACTTGACAACTAGCGCACTCGCCAACTTGCCGGCTTCTTACTCGCCGGCTTGTAGCTTGTAAACACGCCCCGTGTACTTCAGTCTTAATTGTGTAAAGTGTGCGTTTTTTTTGAAATTTTGATTCAATTATTATGTTGTTTTTTGATTGTGTTTAATACCGCGATTGCTGCCCTGATCAATCTCATTGATGGGACGATCTTTATGTGTGTGATTTCTAAGAACTGAATCCAACTAGGACCAGAGCAGTCCCGTGAAATGGACCTTTTTTAAGGGGAAGGAAGTTGTGACGTTCTCCTTTTGAAACGAGATTCACTCTTTCAGGACAATACTATTGCAGGACAATACTAGACAGAGTTTTAGGTGCACGTGCAGCTGGGGTTCATTATCGCTTATTTTAGCGTCTGGACTTTGGTGCCAGTTAGACTAGTCAAACAATAGTCTGGCTGTACTACAGTGGACGAAATCACTTCCGAGGCAGCTAACTGTCACCTTACATACACAATGGCGAATTGTCCTCAAAGGCGGTAAAACGACGACAGTGGGTCGAAGGGGTTCGGCCGTCGGAGCATGTGTCGGACACCTGCTGGTTTGTGAAGAAACCAGGTGAGTGGACGATTGGTGGATTATGGACCAATGGGCTCTAATGAGTTAAGGTTAAAGGATCGACTCATATGGACCCACCAATGAGAATACGTGAGGGGGAGAAATGGACTGCCCCCCTGATGTTTTAAAAGGTTGGAAAAACGGGTAGAGAGGAAAGAAAAAAAAAGAGAACGAGGAAAGACAAGAAAAGAGCTCGAAAAGACAAGGGCTGGTCATTTTCAGGAAGCGGAGAGGAGAATCCCAGAGTTTTGTTCTGTGATGCTGACCAGGAATCCAAAAGGCGGATGAGAAACAACGCCTTGTGGACTGGACCGAGACAAGCTGTGGAGTGAGCGACCTCAAAACGGGGCTACCATACTGGCTAGGCACGGAAACTATTAACTTTACAATCTAACTTAAATCGATTATCCTATTGGAGAAAAAAATTAAAAGTATTTTTTTACTCCCACAACCTTGCTGTGATGTATTATTTTCACGCTACCTTCTAACGACGTTCCAAGTTATACTTGTTTTGTTGGCACAGTATTGAGAAGGGTATTGCTGTGGTTATAGATTTGTAAAATTTAGTATACAGTAGTTATACTTGTTTTGTTGGCACAGTATTGTAAAGGGTATTGCTGTGGTTATAGATTTGTGCAACTTAGTATACATAGTTATACTTGTTTTGTTGGCACAGTATTGAGAAGGGTATTGCTGTGGTTATAGATTTGTAAAATTTAGTATACGGTAGTTATATTTGTTGAATTGGAGAACACTGATGTGTAGCTTATTTGTGTTTAGATTTGCGCATATGGGTAAAATATAGTTAAGTCTAGATCTAGTGTATTGTTAGATTTACCTTGAGTCTTTGTATAGGTTTTGTAAGGATTAAGTTTAGATTTGATTTTTGTGTGTATTAGTGCATCATGGCGTTTCTGTTAAGAGAAAGAAAAGACGTATTGTTAGAGGTTGCGAAGGAATTAAGGGTAGAAATTGATATTACTTACCCAAGATAGAATTCAAGAGAAAAGAATCTGTCCAAGTAAATACTAGGACGAAGAGTCAGTTAAATGTTTGTTGGAGGGTATTTTGGAGGAAAAACGGAAGAACGAAAAAACAGGAAATTAAGGAATTCGAGGAACGCGGACTAGCTAGAGAACTTTAGTTAGAAAGAATGAGAGTTCAACTCAGAAATAAGTTAAATGATAATAAATTGAAGGCGGGAATAGGATTAACGATCTCGCAAATGTTTATATTTTGTCAGGAAAACGTACCGCAGAAGTTAGTGAACCGGTTAATAAGAGCAGGCCTTTAATTAACCCGGTAGTTAATAAAGCGTGGAGAACGCTACGTCTTGTGATTTTGAAAAGAAGAATTGTGACCCACCAGTGAGATGTACGAACGTTTCCACCCGTCTGAAGTAAGAGGGAAAGAATTCAACGTGTATAGAAATAGTAATTGTGAAGTGAAAAAATGAAGGCTAGGTTATGTGAAGGAAGGGTCAAAGCTGTGGCAAAGGTGCACAGTGGGTAATAAATCCGGATAATATTGGAGAGGCTCTTTTGAATTGAAAAGAGATAAGGAAGTGGCGAACCCTGAAGGATTGATTCGTGAGAATATTTGTGAGGAGAAATACACCATTGGGACGTTAATGGGTGGTGAAAAGCAGTTAACAATGAATCAGGAAAGTTTTCGAAATCATACAATAGCTAAGATTGCAGGGCAGTTAAATGGGGGAGAAAACATGTGTAAAGCAGATGTGCGGAAAGGCTTGGAAGACAGGTTAGCAATGCGATTGCCTCTCAGAACCAAGGGTGATTTGTAAGGATAATTTAGAGACGGATAATAGGTCTAACATCGGTTCAGAATTTAATTTCGAGATAGATTTACCCGGAAAAAGAGATCGCAGTACCATTTATTGTCTTAATTTAATAAAATTGTACCGTAGAAAGCCGGAATTGGCAAATTTGGTTATGGAGAATAGCTCAGAAGGAATAGATTCCGAAACTCTCTATTCGGTAAAGCTATTTATGGATTTTGGTTTTCAGGGTAATTTAAGGAAAAGTCAAGTGTATTTTAAATTACCGCCTGATCGGAGTAGCTACTTAAGGATGATTAACGCTAAAAAGAAAGAAAGGTTTCTACCAGATCCTGGGACGATTGTTTTAAGACAGAAGGATATTAATTTGGTTACGGGAAAGCCATTTAGAATCAAAACTTGTTGTTCATCCCAGATGTCAATTAATTCACTACGAGAGGATACAGAGTATCTTTTAGATTTAGGTGTAAACGGGAGGGGGCAGTCAAATCGTACTCAGCCCGTTGTTTGGTTAGAAAGAGTGAACCGATACCCGTACCCGCGTATCAAATGTATGAAGTATAGGAATTTGAACCAAGTGACGCGAGCCGAGATTTATTTTTTTTAAAAAAGGGAAAGTTTGGTAGAAAAGATCAACGTGGCAACGTGCGTCACTGTACTGGATTTGTGGAAGTGGTATTTTCGTCGTTCCCTAATGATGAATTATCCGAAGCACACCACATGCGTTATGACAGTTGACATGTACATTATTAAAAAATCGAAGTTTAAGTTTCTTTGTGCTTATGATGGATGTAATTTAACGACTCTGATTTTGAGGTTGTTAGAGCAGATTGATGTATCGCGAATGGTCGACACAGACATTCTGATACAAATTTGGAAAAACCGTGTAAAGAAAATAGACTTTGTGTTAAAATGGTTGAGTAGGGTTGGGTTGGAAGTCGGACCGACCAAAGGTAAAATAGAGACATGGGCAAGTTTGTTCCGTGTAGACATAATGTATATTTAGAAAATTCATTGCATGAGCTACTGAGGTTTGTTAATTATATTCCCAATTAAAGTGTTTCCTCAATAACTAACGTAATGGAAGACAATACCATGAATTGTGAATAACCTGTTATGATGGTTGTGATAATGCTTGCTGATAGCCATAATTTAATTAAATTTAAAAAGTCTTAGTTTAAACTTCTTAATTTAAAAATTTGGTTTTTAATATTTTTTTTGCAAAGCTTGGAATTTATAAATGTTTATTTTGTTTATTTAATATCGTTGGAAATACCGTTGGAATAAGTAGATGGGAATGAGTAATTCTTAGGACTGTGTACGCTCACAGATTGATGTGTTAGAATTATAGAAATATTATAATTTGAGTTAATTTCTTTAAAACCCTAAATTTTGAAGTGTGATGTAACCGTATGAAATGGAAAAAATGGTCCAAGATTCGGAATTTAAGTTTTTTTTGTAAAGTGTAGAATTTAAAGAATTTTGGGTTTATTTGTTTATTTTACTTGTGATTGTATATGTATCTTGGATTGCTGTCCTGATCGGTCTCATTGATAAGACAACCCTTTGGTGTGAAATGTTACGAACTGAACCAAACTGAGGCCAGAGCAGTCCAGTGAAATGGACCTTTTTCAGGGGGAAGGAGTTGTGACATCGTCGATGGTTGTGAATTCCCATCTTTCGATTCACAATAGGTTTTATGGTTTCACTAGCTGTTCAAGGACAAGTACGACACCCATCGATTGTCCCTGAATTTTTACGATCAACCAGCTGTGGAATGACCAGTGCACGTGGCCATGGGGCCATTGTTTATTGTCTGAACTCGGGGAGTGGAGACAGCCAGACGGGTCGCCATAATGGACTTAAGAGTTCGGCGCCCCATTGACAATAGGCGAAGCCTATCTTAAAATAATCATGTCGTCTTTTCTAGTGTTGTGTGAAGGGGATACTAAGAACAGGTGGCGTGATGGACAAGTGTGTCCAGATGTGGACAAGGAACTATGGCGCCTTGGGCCAGACGGCTCGGGTGTGTTTTGGCGTGTTATGCGCAAATAGGACGAGGGAGGTCAAGAGAGACTTTTGTGACCTGCCAATGAGAAGGAACGAGGGGCGTGTTGTGAACACACCCCTGGGTGTGTTCACAACACGCCCGTGTTCACAACTCCCCTTTTTCAGGGGAGAAAGCGAAAAGGTCGGAAGAGGAAGACGAAGAAAAGTCGGGAGAGAACGGACGGGAGGAGAAGGGAAGGAGACGGAGAGGAGACGAGAGGAGAAGACAGGAGAGACGGAGAAAGAAAAGGGCTGAGTCCGGAAATTGGAGGAAAAAGACGATGAACGCCGGTGGCGTTGAGAATGGGAATATGAACTGACTACACCGGCTTGGCATATAATCTGAATTTATACTACTTCATTAACAAATTGTTAGCAAATAAAGTTTGCTTTTATTTGTATATTAGCCTGTAATCCTTAATTATTGATGGCTAGCTACACACGACGTTACAATCTATATAAGCCAGTAACAGCCTTCAGACTGAAATGATTATTTTGGTCCAGCGGTATGTTACGTGTTTAGGGAACCGAATGTCGTGGGTTCCCTCCGCCACTACACGCAGTAAGTAGCACTTAAATAAAACAAAAGTTATATAAAACTTTGCACACAAAGATTACTTTCTATCTATTATGTGTACTAGAACAACGTAAGAAATATGATAATATTAAATATATGAGAAGATTTAGTTAAAAAGCAAAATGTCAGAAGTATAATTATATAGAAATTATACTATAATTATAAAAAATGCCGGATGGGTGGTTTGTCACTGGCCTTCTGTACCGAAGGTTGCGGGTTAGACCCCGGCCCACGTCGGTAGATTTTCATGAGGTAGAATATCGACAGAGGCCATGTCGTATGATTATACGGCATGTAAAAGATCCCTAGAGTCTATGTTTGGTTTGGATACTCTCGGCAAAATTAAGTACTAGTAGAGGTTTGCATCGTCAGAGCTCAGGTGTCTCCCTCTTGGGAGGAAACCGGGAGTCAAAACTACCTGTGGCGTTTGGTATCCGTCTATATGGTGCCGCACTAAAAAGAGTTACCAGCTTCCGGGGAATGTACTAGTTCTGCAATGGCTAAACACCAATCCGCTGCCCATTAGAGGAAAAAAAATAATAATAGAGAAATTTTGCGTACTGATACGGATGCGACTCTAAAGCTTCATTCACACCAAGGTGCTTAAACGTCGCCATCATAGTAGGAAGGAGAGATGTTTTCGTTGATCGATTCACACCAAAGCTTTTCGTACGCGCGCGGTGGATTTCTGCTCATTAGGTGGTGCTGAAGATAGTAGTTGATTCTGACTTATTAAGTATGGATCCCGCAAGAGAAAAAAGAATTTTTTGCAATTTTGCTAGCATTAAAAAGGGAGGAAAAGGAACGATAGTGTGCTCGCCGTATTTCTAAAAAAAAGGGGGGAGCGATTAAAAGCAACATTTAGGCTAATAGATGAGAAGCGCGTGTCAGACACAGAAAGCTATTTTAATTTTTGTTCGAATGTCACCGCAATTTTTCGATAATTTACTATCAATAGTTGGGTCCATTATTTCTAAAAGGGATATTATAGAGATAATATTCAACCAAAGGAGATAGATTGAGGTTTATACAAATTTCTTCAGATGTGAATTTCAGAAATTTTTGATGCTCTTACAAATGTTTATTTGCAATATTTATATAAAAATATTTCATGTTTAAAGCAACTACTTGCTTTCTGTATTAGTGGAAACATTGAATTTTTGTCATGTAATAAAGATTCAAAAAAGAAAAGAAAAAAAAAACATTCAATATTTTATGAAAGCTATTAAATTAAAAACACAAATTAAATTAATTTTTCTTAACATGCATCATTACACTACTAATGATGCATGTTTCTGTTGGATATAGATACATAATTAACTCTGTCATGCGCTGAATTTTTGATAAAAATAATGCACTAGAAGGAAGTAATTACAAATATTTTAAATAAACTTCACAAACTATAATTATTGAACAAAAACTGGTACATGTAAATAATATTGAACACTTTTTCAAATAAAGGGTGTCCAAAGTTTTAAAAAATAGGAGGTACATATTTTGTATCACCACACTTCAAGCAGCATGATAGTTCTTGAAACATGATTTTTTCTTCCTAAGGAACAATGAAAATTTGCAGACACAACACATCCATTCTGTATGAACTTGGGAAAATAAATAAATACACTTCATCTTATACTGTTATTCATACTATAAATAAAAACGTTTTCAATTTTTCCTAATCTAGTGTTGTAAGTTTAATTTTAGTTTAGTCCTAATTTAACTATATATATAATGTTAGTTTTATTTTTTATTATTTTTTGTTATAAATTTCTATTCTTTACAATATTTTTTTACCTAGTTTTTATTTAGTCAACATATATAATAAGTGTAAGTCGTATTTATTTTTTCCTGAACACAAGCTATAGCTCATTCAGAATATTTGTGTAATTTTGTCTGTACTATTATTTAATAAATATTATTATTGTTTAAAAAATGTAGCTTACAACAACTCTATCTGGCATAATATTATCGGGAAAAAATAATGCATAATGCATTTGTATTACAAAGAATGTATTTTGTATTAGTAAAGAGAGAGGAGATGGCCTTCAATAACATGGTGGTACATTATTTGGGCTCTCATATTTTTGTACTAGAAATGCACATGTGAGGTACTAATTATTGTAATATTGACTTATTTAGTTACATAATATATGTACTTACCTGATTTGTATCTAATATCACAAGAATCATTTTCGTTTACACATAAAAATACACAACACACACTTCTATAGAAATACAGTCACTTCCAAAAAATACCATTCAACAGACTCCCATCTGTTCAAAGAATAAACGATTGCATAAACCCATTACATACAATTAGCTTCTGACACCTGTTGAAACTTGAGTAACTGCTAGGAGTTGACCTCTGTGGTGGTTCAGAGAATGTACCCCCTAGCATCAATTTCTGAGGCATTTAAACAAGTAGTACATTTTATGTACCACCACACGATAAAAAAATAAGAACTAGTGTTACAACATATGTACCACCAAGCATGAAAGAGTTAATAAGCTCAACACAATGTGACCAGTATTTATCTTTCTTTTTTGTTGGTCGCACATCTGAATATAAAAATATGTTGAAGATGTTTGTTACAAATATATATATTGATATATATTTTTATCAAAATATTTTATTAAATATTTGACCATTATTACTTACTGAATGAAATATTTTTCATTAGTTCACAGCAGTAGCGCACACAAGGGGGTCCGGGGTCCGGACCCGAAGCCCTTGATTTTTTTTCAAATTTATTTTAATTCTAAGTATATAGAACGTAAAATTTAATTAAATATTTGTTATTAATGATTAATTTTATTAATTAATGCTAATTATTTATTCAATAATTAGTTTTTTTACTGTATTTTGTTCCCGAAAATCGACAAAATCAAAAGGAGCATGATGCAAGAATGGTGAACTTTCGACCCTGGACCCCCTTCCCCCCCTTGAAAAATTCCTGTGTGCGCTACTGGTTCACAGCAATGCAATCTCATAAAAAAAAATGTAAATATTGGATTATTCCACAATCTTTTGATTTCAAGAAGGCCAATTTGAATCTATGTCAATTACAATTGGGCAAAATAATGATATCAAATTATAGCAGGAAAATAAAATAAAAAATGTATCTTTTTAGTAAAAAAACATTGAAGTAATTACTATTACTATTTTCAAAGCTACAAAACTCATGAACTTTTAATTATATATATTCGTCGAAAATTCTCTTGGCACATAAGTTAAGAAACGCTGATCTAGATACATGCTCAAAAATTATGATTATAAAAAATATTAAGTTCTATGATTATAAAAACTATAAGATGAAATATATTTTACAAAAATTATGTAATAACAAATTTAATACAACGCAAAATATTTTCATGCAAGTATAAATCTAAAATACACTTTATTTAATAAACATTTTATCATTATTCAATGTATTAAAATATGTAAATTAACCCTAGAGTATAGAATCTAGGAAGTTTTTTGGAATAGTTGTTTTAATGCTAAGGTGTTTTTGATGTTTTGTGTTGCCAAAGGAATTATTATAAAATTTTGTTTTTAAAAATTGATCCAATTTTTTTTTTGATTCTGGTATTAAAGATTTCTACTCAAGTGTGTATAAGAAAATATTAAATAGTTTTTTTTTATTTAGTTTGTATTTTATAACACAATTGACAAAACATACAACCAATTATAAATTTTTTTAAGAGTCAAAAGTAAATATAATGTAAAAAAATAATTACAAGAAATTCTTAAAGAAGTATAAATTTTCTTCCAAACATTTTCTCTCACGCTTTTATTATTAATTAAGGGTTTTTCCTCTTTTCATATGTAACTATGTCTGGGTCAAAACTTTAAAAGCTTTTTCTTGCATTTTACAGTACTCGATTGAGCTGGAATTTCATGTACAGAATTATTTTGGATGATAATGCGACAATTTAATTATAATTAATAAAAATTAATTGATTAAAACTAATTATTTAGATGCAGCCGTGTTGGCATCATTTTTGGCGATTTAGTGACCATTTTAGAGACTTGTGTAAAAACCTTAAAAAAAAATTTTTTTTCTCACATTTTAAAGTGCTCGATTGAGCTGAAATTTTATTTACATGACTGTTTTGGGTGACAATAGATTAATTTAATTATAATTAATAAAAATTAATTTATTAAAACTAATTATTCAGTTGCAGCCACGTTGGCATAATTTTTGGCGATTTAGCGACTATTTTACTGATTTGGGTCAAAATTTTAGAAGTTTTTTTCTCACATTTTAAAGGGCTTAATTGAGCTTAAATTTTATGCACACGATTGTTTTGGATGGCAATACGATAACTTAACAATAATTAATAAAAATTAATTAATTAAAACTAGCTATTTAAAGCATTAAATTTTGTTCATAGTTCCAAATTGCTTACAACGTGTAACAGTTGAATATTGAAACCAGCAAATTAAAACTATCCCCTCGAAAAATTAAATCATTAAAACGAAAAATTGTGTAAGTTCAATTTGATTCAACACTCCCTTTCGCTCTTAAAATTTAAGGTATAAAAATTATTTTACATAAAGTATGAAGTTTGAAAGAAAACCTGTGTTTAAAAAACTCATTTTTAAAGGTGTTATTCTTATTACTTTTATTTTCTAAATCGTACAAATGAGAATACTTTTGGACTTCTATTATGAGCCTGTCATCAGGATTACTCATTTCAACAAGAAGTTGTAAAATTATAAACTAAACAATCTATCCAAAAATATTGAACGAAAGGCTACTCTAAAAACTCCAAATCTATATTTATCCGTGACTGGATGAGTGTGCGACATGTGATTAAACTAGACACGCTCAGACGCCTGAAGTTAAATTACTTTTAAGTTAAAATAGTCGCGATCAGAACTTAAAATTATATCGTTGATGAACTGATGGAGTGCGCTAGACCAGGGTCGGCCAACCGTGGTCCGCTATCAGGTAATTTTGAGATGCCTTGAATAGTTTTACATTGCCCAGTTTTAGAATTCAGTTTAATAATGAGAAAATTCCGTAGATTTTAAAAATTTAAAGCTACTTGGATTGAGATTAAAATAATAAAAAAATTTAACTTTAAAAACAGTGAAAAATCATTGAAAAATGCGAGAAAAGTGGGCGGAGTTTTTAGCTTTTCCTTTGCAAAAACTGACTATCAGAAAAATCGTGCTCATACTTAACGCAAAATAAATAAAGTAAATAAATTAATTGAAATCTGGATACGCAAGATGTCTGCATTGATCGACTTACAAAAAAGTGGGAGAAGTCGAGAAAGATTTCATTAATAAATAAATTATCACATATATTTGATCATTGCATAGCAAGTTTTCGTATGGTCTATCGAATAGTTGGTATACATGAAAAAGCTAATGAAAAACTTTAATTAATATACCAATGAGCTTCAAATTTGTCTTATTATTTTTTGAGCAGTTTTTATTTTAAATTTATATTAGTTTTGCATGACATTTGATAAAAAGGCATAAAAATGGTTTCGAATGAAAATCGTATAGATAAGCAGTGTTTGTTATATCTATTACACTTGAGACTTTTGTTTGATAATGGATCCAAATCTAATATAAAGATAGTATTTTTATATATCTCTATTATAAGAGATCATGTTGGGTTGGCCACCACTGTTTTTAGTCACAATTACGACGCTGAAAGCCCTTGGTGTGAATGCAGCTTAACTTTGCGTTGGGCCATTATACAAATCAAAAAGAACTTTCCGCCGTTTTCTTAAGCAAACTGAAGTGAAATGAAAAAAGAACGACGCTTTAACCGAATTGAAAACAACTTTGCAGCTGTTGGTTTCTAAGGTGAGTATCATACTCATGTTTCAATTTCAGCGTAAATAAAGAGTACAAACTTTGAATATTAAATTGTTCTAGTAAATTATTTTCAATAAAGGGTGCTAGTTTTACGAAAATTTTTTGTAAACTGCATTAAGTGTTTTCTAGTTTAAAAGTTATGTAATTTTCATCACAAACTAAAATAATTTCGTTTTTTAGACTGATTTCTTCCATTAACAATTTAGTTGAAGTTCTATATGTTGAAATCGTTTTATCTTTATTGTTAACTTTAATTTTGAGGGATTTTTTAAAACTATCGTCTGAGAATCATGTTTTCTCAGTCTTTATACACATATGTAGTTACTTATCATGATATGGAGCCACATTTTATATTCTGTGACTAAAAGTACTTTTAATTATGTGAATGAAGTATAACATTTTTTAAAATTAACTTCCGCAGGCGTAAGTAGTTTGAATAATTTTACGGTCCGCGAGATTCTTTACAATTTACAAAGTTTGACTATTTTGCACAATACTTTTTTAAATTTTTTGTAAAAATCATAAATGCACAAAATAAATTGAATTTGAATACTGAAGTGTTGGAGGAAATATAGAGTGTGAGTAGTTTTGTTTCAATGCAAATTAATGTTTTTTTTTTGGTATTAAAATATGTTTGATGTGTTATATTTTCTAAATGGGTCAATAAATAGATCAAACATTTATGACAAAACTTTTAGAGTTTACAAAACACAAGTATATAATATTAAGGGATATTGTAAATGTCACAAGAATTTATTTTAATGAAAAAAATGAAAACAAAATAATATTGCATGAACAGAAGCTATAAATATTGTATTATTTATTTTTTTTTAGAATATTTCGATATAACTCACCATGACATTTAGATAAAAATCAAATACTGAAGCCAAAAATGGTAAAGTCAATAATGAAAACAGTATTCTCATACATGTTGAACTCCAAATCTAATATTGATTTATATTTTGATTTTACGGCTCTTGTATTTTTTTTTTTTTTTTGCAGCATGGCCAAAATGCGTAATTTACGACGCTAAGAAAGCCCTATGGTGTGAATGTTTTCAAAATTATAAGCGTTGCATTTACAAAAAAAATGAATTTCCGCCGTACAAAATGTATACTAAACTGAAGTGAAAAAGAAAATCTGAATGTAGTTGTAAAATATTGAAAAAACTTTGAACTGTTGGTAATTAGGTGGAGAGATACTTGTTTCAATTTTTTCCTTTACAAACTTTGAATATTAAATTGTTGTAGACTGAATTAAAACTAAGCATTCTAATTTTAGTATTTATTTTTTACTTTTGTTATCTTTGAAATATAAACAATCTTTTTTAAAAAGAACAAAAGAGAAAATAGGATTTTAGGTTACTATGTGATTGCCATTTTGTTTGTTGATCCTCAAATTATTCGTTTTATCTTGTTAACTTTAATTTTGGGGATTGTTTAAAAATCGCAGAGCAAAATGTTTAGTCTTTGTAATATCAATGATTTATATTGTTGCTTTCTTTCTATTCTGTTGCAAAATCTTTTAGGGGTATTTAAGTTATAATGGGTCGAATACAGGAACATAGCTATTGCCGTTTCAATGATACAGGGTTCCCAAAGTACAGGGGCCCCAAAATATACTAGCAAAAGTATTGTAAAAATCATTGTAAAGGATCCCACAAAATAGTGAATAGAAGTGTTTTGAAATACAGGGCCCAGTAGTTTGTGACAATGCTAATGCTGTTGGTCAAATATGATTTATGTTAAATTGTCCATCACAAAAAAAAAAAATGACACTTTTTTTTTAACAAGTATATAATGAGTAAGGATAGATAAATGTCCTTTGGTATTTTGTTTTAATTTAAAATCTCAAAATATTTTTTTCATGTATTATTGAAAGCTTCATAAATTTAGGATTTAGCATATAATCAAGATTAAAAGCAAATGTATTTTTAAGAAGTGATACAATAAAGTTCAAAACTGCACCTTTTCATTAAGAATATATAAATATTTTAGGACATTTTTTTCCTCCAACATCTGTATTTTTTTTTTTTTTTTTTAACACATGAAAAATTTGAAACTTTCAGAGTGTATTATGGAATGTTTTCAAAAATTAAAACAGATGCATTTAAAAAATAACAAAGAGATGAGTATGTGTATATAAAAAAAAGCCGTCCCTGAAAATACAGTTGTAAAGAATTTCAAAATAAATTTAAAAAATTGGGAATAGTGCAAAGCATTTACACAACTTTACAGACTGAATTAAAACTAAGCATTCTAATGTTTATCTATTTGATTTTTTACTTTTTGTTATCTTTGAAATTTAAAGGATGTTTTTAAAAGAACAAAAGATTCCTTATTTTTATTTTACTATTTGATTGCCATTTTTTGTTTGTTAAATCCTCAAATTATTCCCTTAACCCTTGGTGCCAAACTGTACAAAAAAAAAGCAGGCAAAATGTTGACAAGTAAATATAGCAGTTTAGATTGTTGCAATGAAAATATTCTGTTAAAAATTTTAGAAATTTAAGTTATAAGATAAAAAATACAGGAACATAGCTATTTACTTTCTTAATGATACCTTCCCAAAGTGGCCCCAAAAGTGTAGCAAAACTCGTTTTTAAAAAGGATCCCACAAAGGGTAGTGAAGAAATTTTGATACAGGGCCCATTTAGGACTAGCTATGCTGTTGGTCAAATATGCTTTATGTTAAACCTGTTCATCACAAAAAGAAATCCACATTTTTTAACTTAATGAGTAAGCCTAGATAAATTGTCTCCTTTGGTATTTTGTGTTTCGGTTATAAAATCTCAAAATATTTTTTTCATGTATTCACACCTTCATAAATTTAGGACATCTCTATAATCAATCCATTAAAACAACACTTTTTAAGAAGTGATACAATAAAGTTCAAAATCCCATTTGAATATTAAACATTTAGGACACAAGTACCGCAAAATCTGGCGTAAAATGCGCACTTTTAACACAAAAAATGAGATTGAAACTTTCAGAGTGTGTATTATACACCGGGTATAAAAAAAAAAGCTAGCTTTAAAAGTAACAAAAGAGATGAGTATGTGTATATGAAAAATTCTCCCTGAAAATACGGGAATTGAAGAATTTCAAAATAAATTTAAAAAATTGGGAAAGTACAGCATGTACACAACTACAGGGTACAAGTCTTTGGTGATGTTTCATCTATTTGATGGGGTTTACTGTCTTTATTTAAAGGATGTATATACAGAATAGCAATTATTCCTTATTTTTATTTTACCTGTTTGTTGACAATTTTCTTTCTTTCTTTTGCTTTAATTTTAGATGACAATTACACATTTCCAACAGTTATGTACTTGATACACACTTGTTAAATAGAAACTTTGTAATTGTTAAGCACCCTTTTGGCCAAATATAGTCCTGTGCAAATAAAACAAAGCAATTCAGAAGAAGAAAAAAAAGTTTCATAGTATTCCATACCTACTTGAAATTGAAACATATATTTTTAATATATTGTAACACGTTTCATCTATTAATTTTGTAAAATATGTTATTGAATTCAGTATGTTAAGCATAAATATGTATAGAAAATGAAATGCTAACGATTATCAAAAAGGTTATTAAATAGATTTAATTATTAAAATTTTGATGAAATTATGCTATATGGACAATTTTAAAATCACCCATCGTATTAGTTATGTAAATATTTACAAAGATCTAAATATTAAATTGAATTCTGTTGGACACAACATTTTGCTCTGACTTGTTTTCGGGTTATTTGCTAAAAAATTACTATGCTCTGTTTGCTCAACAAATATGAATTTGTTATTTTAAAACAAAAATTTAAATAGAAGGAAATGTGAAAAAAAAACTTTTTGTAGGAAATGTATTATGTGTTTTTTAACATGTTCCTTTTAATAATATATAGGAAATAAATACCTTGAATTGAGTTAAAATGTTTGATGTAACAGTATAAAAAAGTTTTCTGTATTTTTTTAGTACTTTATTCATGGAACAGATAGTAGTAAATAATTCCTCAAAGTTATTCCACTGTTCCTATATTAATTAGAACTAAAACTGATTACTTAAAACATCGATGGTGAATCTTTTGAAACTCGGAGTGCCCTTCTCTCACCCCCACAAAGGTAGGGGAAAAATGTTTGCCAGGATAATTTAATTTATTACAAAACACATAAAAAAGTTGTACACTTTGAAACTTCTTTAATGTAAAATATGAGGATGAATTGTGACTTATATGGTATTCTTTTGTTTCTTTTTAATTAAAATATATAAAATAAATACTTTTTGTAACTATATAAATATAAAAGCTAATTAGTTTATTTTACTAACTCTTTGGATATTTTTAAGGGAACCATTTTTTGCTCATGTGAAAATTTTTAAATCTAAATTTTTTGTATATGCAAAAATAAAAAAAAATCTAAGTAAATATTTTTTATAAAAAGGGAACATGCCCATAAATAAATTTTTCTAACCATTGAAACAGAAATTTTTTACTGTTTTTAAAATCAGTATCCACAAAAATATAAGATTTTTAAATGGTGGTAATATATTCCTATACAATTGAAGCACATCACTTTTGGTCTTAAGTGCTTGTTTAGCATTACTATTTGATTTGAAAATTAAATAGTAAATGTGAGAAAATGTATTTAAAAAAATCAAAATTATTATATTTCTATCAAAACTGTTATTAATTGTAACACAATTCAATTAAATAAACTTATTTGAAAAAAATTATATATATTTTCCAAAAGTAATGGATGTATTTCTCAGATTAAATGCAATGCAGAAATTTTATTATTATATTTAAAACTAATGCTAAAAAAGGATATTAAATTTAATATTTAAAAAAATTAAAACTTAAAATAGATTATATTTTTTTTTTCTTTTAGTTCTCATTTTTAATCTGAAAAATTATTGAAGATATTATTATCTTAGCAGCTCCTGCTTTTTTGTATTAAATGTTTCTAAATTCCGTAATTTAATATTTCTTTCTTCTTAATTTTGTAAACTATGCCAATCTTTACTTTTTCAGATGGCCACTCGATTATGGTCTTTAGCATCTCGTTTGGGATTAAGAAATTTTTGGTGGCCAACTCTTTCTAATAGAAATTTAACCACTACACCTAAGATCTTGGCAGGTTCTACTGTTGATACTGAAGAAATTGGAAAATTTACTGAGCGTGCCAATGAATGGTGGAGTGGATCTTATAGTGCACTACAATCTATGAATACATTAAGAGTACCCCTTGTAAGAGATGGTATTCTATATGCTTCTGGAATTACGGCAAAGAAAAGTTCTCCCCTTAAAGGTTATAAAATAGTTGATGTGGGTTGTGGAGGAGGTCTATTATCTGAACCTCTTGCAAGACTTGGTGCAACAGTTACTGGACTTGATCCTGGTGAAGAAAATATCGCAGCTGCTACAGAACATGCTTTACAAGATGATGAAATCAAAAACAGGTTGAATTATGTTTGCGACACAATAGAAAATTTTTCTTTAATTTCTGCAGGACAATTTGATGCTGTTGTTTGTAGTGAAGTTATTGAACATGTTGCAGATGTACAAACTTTTGTGAATGCTTGTGTTGAACTTACTAAAGATGGTGGTTCTCTCTTTTTCACTACTATCAATCGTACTACTTTATCTTATATGCTAGCCATTTTAGCTGGAGAATATATTCTGAACATTCTTCCTCGAGGAACTCATGACTGGAACAAATTTGTGCAACCAAAAGAATTAAGTGACATGCTGTCAGCTTTGAACTGTCGAATAGTTTCTATCAATGGGATGTTTTATAATCCTTTGACTAAAAACTGGAGTTGGTTCCGTGATAGCTCAAATAACTATGCTTTGCATGCTATAAAATGAATACTGGCTTTCTTCTTTTAAAATCTAAAAAGTATATGAGTTAATCATCTCAAATAATGTGTTAGCAATTTTTATATTTGCTTATGTAATGTTCTTGTGAAAAATAAATGGGTTATTAATTCATGTTTTGTGAGCTGCTTCTAACATTAAGGACATTGACCCTGCTGCAGTTCAATGTCATGTATGCAAAGATACTTAAAATCTAATTCAGGTTAATCATTGTGTTAGTTTTATTCTTTCTTTCCTAACAAAGCTGAGAGTAAAACTAAATGTTTGGGGATCAAACACCAAAAATTTTAGTTTCATATTTATTTCAAATATCTTTTTAATTAGAATATGATTATTTTTTTATATGTAATTTTTGATTATGTGTAAACTGAGATAATACATCCATTGATAGCTTTAGGATTATATAATTATCTGTGTTTTAGTAAAAAGCTATTTAAACTGTTTATCAAACTTCAAGAGAATTTTGTCTTAAAAAAAACTTTCTAAAATAAAATTTAGTTACACTATAACATACTTCTGAAAACTTTTTAATTCCAGAAATGTGAAAATGCATTTTTTTCCCCTTGTGAAAGCACATTACTGGTGTTCAGAAGCCTGTAAATATTTTTGTGGAGACTGGCATATTCATCATAAGAATACAAAATCCTGTTGAAAAAATGTCTTTTAAGCTTAACATAAGTGTTATGTACTATATCTCAAAGTATTTTTTATTGCACTGTTTTAAGTGACTTAAATTTCTGGATGGGAGTTTGAATTTATGATATACCTAATTTGAACCAAATTCATATATTTTAAGCATAACATCAAGATAAAATGTTAAACTCAAGTATTATGCATCTGTTACAAATATTATAAAATTATAAATGTTTTATTATATGACATTTGAATGCATAACAATAAAAATTTTACTGTGAGCATCATTTATACTTATGTGTTCCTAAATTTTTGGGTCCAGTTATAATTGAGTGTTAAATTTTGATATTTTACAGATCTCCAATCTAATTCCTTAAAAAATACAAGGTGCTACATTCTGCCATTGCTTGTACTATGGAACAAAAAAAGTTTTTAAAGTTGTTTCCCAGCAAACTTCTTATTTATAACGTTCACCATTTCAGTAGTACCTAATAGAATAAATTTTGCATTCTGTGTTTCTGTTAACTATCTTGTGAGGTACCACAGCAATGTATTTTATTTAGGTCTTTCAACATGAAAGAAATCAAGAGATCAGAATTGGTTCTGAATGGGACTTCAATTTACTTAATAGCATGCACTCTGATAACAAAAGTTTCATAATAGTATGGTGTTTTTTCTTTCACCTTTAATTAATGTCTACTTAATCCTGAATTCCGAATAACTGTCATATTTGATATTTTTGCTCTTTCACAATCATACGTCTAATTAAGAGTGTGTATTCCTTATTCCTTGTATTATGATGCTTATTATTGTTCTATAAAGTGCAGTCTATCATTAAAAAGACTAGAATTTCAAAACTATTTATTTGTGAATGTATAGAAAATTCAAAAAGTTATAAAAAACATTTTAGAACACCATCCTGCTTTTAAAAAAAATTAATGATTTACTCTACATAGATTTACACCTGCTTTCTTAGTGTCACATTTGACTGCATTCAGTGGAAAATGAAGAAATAATAATTATGATGAATTGGAGCATTTATGTATGACTTTGTGAAAACACTATGACCGATGCTTTGTTGTGAAAAAATACTTTAAGAAACATTAATAATTTAAACTTAACAAGTAATATAAAAAAATTTTTAAGTCAATTCCTACTTAGATCAACAAAGTAAAATTTTATTTTAGTTACATTTTATTAAATAGTTACAATTAATATAAATATATATACACATATGACAGAATTACAACATTAAATGGTAATTAATTTATATTAATTCTCATTAAAGTATCGTATTGTCATCCAAAACAATCGTGTCTATAAAATTTCAGTTCAACTGAATACTTTTAAAGGTGAGAAAAGAAACCTTTTCAAGTTTTGACTCAAGTCGCCAAAATGGTAGCTAAGTTGCCAACGTGGCTGTATTTGTAATTCTTTAAATAAGTTTTAATCAAAATTTTTTATTAATTATAATTAAATTATTGTATTGTCATCCCAAATAAAATCATGCATATTAAATTTCAGCTCAATAGAGCGCTTTAAAATGTATTTTATTAACGATTGAAAATTCCGCCAAAATAAATAAATATATAGAGAGTGTGAGTTAATAGTAGGAATTGAAAAATAGATTAAGTCAAGTAAAATGTATAGCAAGCTCCTAATTTTTATAATTTAATTTTAAAATTTTTTGTATCCTGTTATTACTGGGAGTATTCCATATTTATTTGTTAAATATTAGGCTTAGTTCGTGATGGCTTTAGAAAACATTCATATACAAGGGATGATGCATATTAGATTTGTCAACGTTGAAGTTCATGTGTTGATCTATTGTGAATGCGAATAGCCTAAGGAAATCAAAATCACCCGGCAAGGTTTTGGAATTACTAAGAAAATCTCTTACGAGATGAACATTGATGTGGGGTGGAAGCTTTGAGAGTAAGGTGCCAGCTCAAAAATCATCCTCGTCACTTGACCATGATTGAAAATTACCAAGGACCATCGTTAATAGCTTTCGTGTTACTTCTAAGTGTGGGAATAATAAAGCATCATTTGATCGATTCATTGAATTGTATATAATTAACTTAAACCACAAATGGTTATTTAATTGTTGAACGAGCCAGAAAAAGTAATGCTCTTCCCCTTTCTTTCGTGATTTCCTTTGTATTCCATCATAAAAAATGCATGAAAAACTCCTTTATACATTAGGCAAACCGCGGCTCTTAAAAAAGTAATTATGTTCATACTATATATAAATTGTTTCGCTTTTTCCTGTGTAATTATCTATCAAAAATGTACCTGTTATTTGTACATAATTTTAAACATTTGACTGGCTTAAGATAGTTATTTTTGTATTAAATTATTTACCAGTAATAAAGCTTATTTAGAATAAGAGTGAATATTACAGTTAGTTCTAAAGAAATTTAAGTCCAATTTATTGGTAAATGTGCCACATTTTGGAGACACTTCAAAATGATTTCCGACAGCTTTTATTTATTCGCATGTTTGAGTTCGGAAGCACTCAAGAATGAACAACAGATACACTTAAACTCCCAACATACGTGACAAAAATTCATTCCATATTTTATGATATATTTTATGTACATACAAAACAGCCAGTCAATTATAATTAGTGTAAATATGAAATTCCAGAATAAATTGCTTATGTTAACTTTGTGTAGTATATTTATTTAAGTATTAAATATATAAAACTATTTAAATATATAGGGAACAGGGACATCGTATACTTTGAAAAAATCGATTTTTCTATTTTAGTTCTAAAAAATAGTGCTTATTTTTTTGAATCTAAAAATGTATAATACTTATATATTTGTTGATAAAATAGCCCTAAAATATGAAAAATAAAAACGTAAACAAATGACCACGCCCTTTTTGACACACCTTTTTGAACTTTAAATATGTAGTTTCCCCTGTGTTTGATCTATATAAACGTTCTATATAGTGAACAAAATATCTTTTAGTATGTATTGTTTAATTTTTTAAAAAATAAATTTATACGTGCAAAAAAATTAAGATTTTCATAATTTTAAGGTTTTATGATTATTTTAAAGAAATTATGCAATTAATTCGTTAAAAAACTGGTCCATTATGTTTGATATGTTGCTGTATATATATGTGTAAATTTTTTTGTATATTCAAAGAATATGTTTGTAAGAAATTCATGAAAATATGTATTACAATATCTCAAAAATTATGTTCATGTTAACTAAAACAAAGGGTAAAAAAACATATGAAAATTTAAAATTACTTTTGTAACTAGAAAATGATTAAGGATTATTATTAGTCATATAAAAATAGGCAAGCAAATTTTCTAATCAAGTGTATAATATGTGAAAATATTGTTTTTTTTTTTTTTTTTTTTTAGTTTTTTCCCTTTTTCTCAAAAGCATATTTTTTTGCATTTAGGTACATTTTTAAAAAAAACTATTGCACTATATGATTCCAGATTTTTTATACTTCTATACAAGATACCTATGCATATAGTGAACCTATTTTTTTTTCTATTAAGATAGTGCCTAATTTTTTAAAAATAGTTTTATGCATAAAAAAAGCAGAAAAATAAAAATTCAAATTTCAAAGTTTCATAATTTTTTTAAAGAAACTATACTAACATTTTACTAAAAAAATGAGTTCACTGTATTTTATGTATTGTTTTATATATGTGTAAAAAATATTTTGCATAAAAAAGGGATACTTTTTTAAAAAATGGTACCTATATAAACACAAGTATATATTACGAGTTCTCAAAAATTATGTATTACTTAAATTAAGTAGTAAAAAAAACTTTTGGAGTAAAAAGTTATTTTTGTAGTTCTACAGAATAATTAAATTATTTTTGTTAAGAACGTAAAAAATCTAAGCTCTATTGGAAATTGCAAATGATATATGTCTCATAAACAAAGGGTCTTAATTTTGGCATTTTACTCTTTCGAGCATGTCCTGGTTCCCTTAAAAAGGAATCGTACATGACAGTTTTGATCACTACCCCTCACGTTTGTATGTAAATGGCTCCGAAATAATTATCTTGCTCTTAATAAATTGACTCTTCTCTCTCGAAAGCGTGCCTATTCTTGCATTGAGCAGAAATGTAATTCTTGATGTAATACGAAATCAGAATACCTGTAAACTTGCGTGAAGATTGATGTCAAACAGTATCTAACTAGAGAAAGAATGATTTAAGTCGACCAAATTACACATGTAGACAAATAAACTAAACAAATTACAGTCAGACCTCTGTTTAACAAGGTCGCTAAATTTCGCAAAATATGTTTGAAATGTGGAAAATTCGTTGGATTAATCTTTTCTTATGAAATGTCCTTGGTTCAAGGAAAAAATTCGCAAAATGGAGGTCCGACTTTATTTGATTTTAACATAAAAAAAAGACTTCAGTGGTTGAATATATGAAATGATTGGCAAAAAGTGAAACTTCCATTTTACATGGAACACTGTTAAACCTGACGTTGCATGGATTCGATGAAAGTCAGAATTATGTCCTGAGTTATATGGTTCATTATATGGTGTTAATTTGTGTTCAAAATTCTTCTCCATTTACTGGCTCATTCTCATTTTGCTTTATTTTCTGATGTCCTTTTCTCACATTGTCAACAGATTGAAAATAGGACTGGTCAAAATTGCATCTGCATATAAAGCTGACTCAGTGGCGTAACGGAGAACACGTGCCCCCCCGCGCGAGGCGGGGGTGTACGTTACGCCACTGGGTTGACTTGAGTAAAGGAAATTGGACATTATATTGCTGGAAAACTAATTTTGGAAATTCAGTCTGATAATTTATTGCTATACATAGCTGACCTTACCTGCATTACCCTGAAGCTAGCCAACACCTCAAACTATGTTCAACAAGCTTGTGATGTGCTTCTTGCTTGGATCAAAGTAAAATTAACGGTTTATAAAAGTAAATAAATGATGAAAAGAAAAATTCTCCGCAAAATTGTTGGAAGCAATAAGATTCTTCTTAAGCGATAAGGATTCTTGTTGCAGTGAAAAATTACAGGTTATCGATTCTCTTATCACGCGGCGTTCATACGCTTAAAAAATATGACGAACGAGATGCATTCTTTTTAAACTAACAACATTGTTTCACAAAAATTCCATACGTGTACGGAATTAAAAATAAAATAATTGGAGTATTAAGTTAAAAACTAGTTAAAAATCATCCATGTTTTGTAGGTATAAATCGTTTGCACTATACAAATAATCTTAATTTATGGTTATTGGATTCGAATTAAATTTGAAACATATACTATTTAGATAATTTTAAGCTTTATTCTGCAAAAAGAATTTTTTTAGAGAAATTCATTCAAATTAATTAATTATTAATAAGTTTTTTAGCCAATCAGTTTCATAATTTAATTCCTTTCGGGACATCAACAGTGGTATCAATTTTAACTATTTGTGTTAAGAATAGCGGTGCTCATAAGTGTTCGTACACTTGCAATTTTCTGTAAAGTTTAATGCTTTCGACTAAAAAAATTAATATGTCGAAATTGTTATTTTTTTAGTAATATCTGCAACCTGTTCTTATTTAAATAACATAATTAAGTTTCAAAACATAGTATAACTATTATTTTTAAAAATTAAGAATCAAAAAACTCAGAAATTACGCCACAAAAGTCTTTGTACACTTAAAAAAAAATCTCAACGTATCTTTAAATATTGTATTTCTTTCTTAGTTTAGTACTTAGTAGGGTATCTTTTAGCGTCCACAATTTTTAAACGTCATGGTATAGATTTTGTGATTATTGTAATTTTCGCAACGACTGTAACGTCGCTTCTCCGAACATCAACATCTAGTCGGCATCTTTTGTTGGATCCGACACCCACACGTGCATCTTGCACCTGCAACGCAACCCCTTTTTGACCCCCGAGGAATCTAGCTCGTCGACCGGAAGATGAGGGGAGAGATGCTTTGAACTTGCACGGGAGCGGTAACCAACGAATCCTCCTCTCACAAAATATTGGACTCTAACAATCTATAATTAAATTTAATAACTTTAATGTATCATTTAGTAAATAATTTTCAATAGTTGTGACGTAAATAAATTCCATATTTTAATTAACCAAGAATACGCTACCGTTATTCTTTCAAACGTTACACGACATTCCTCCATTCGGCTGTGATTATTGTTTTTACTTCCCATTTTGTTTTTGTATATCATGTTTTCTTACTTTAACCCTCCTTCAGGCGCTCCTGGCCTGAGAGGCCAAGAAAAGCATTTTGTGTCAAATTAGCAATTTTGGTTGTTTTTGTTTAAGGTATCCGACTATACGTTCGGAACCGTGATTTTACAAAAGCGTATAGATGGATAATATTTATGATATTTAGTGTCACTTAGATTAGAAAATGTATATAAAATTGTTTTAAGAGTATTACAATAAAAAATTATTTAAGTGCAATATTTTGACAAAAAATGAACGTAGAATGACCCATTTTCAAAATATTCTACTTTTGTGAAAAATGCTTCTATTATAATAATATTTTTTCTGCATATAGCTCAGACCTCTCTACAGAGGCTCAACTAGAATTTTTGAAATATATAACTTAGAAGTGGGTTTATCCATATTTTACGACAACAGAGGGGAGCAATTTTAAGAAAAAAACGCCGATAATTATTTCAATTGGTGGTAACTCTGGAAATAATGTGAATTTTTCAAAAATTCTAGTTGAGCCTCTGTAGAGAGGTCTGAGCTATAGACAGGCAAAATGTTATTATAATAGAAGCATTTTTCACAAAAGAAGAACATTTTGAAAAAAAGTTATTCTAAGTTAATTTTTTGCCAAAATATTTTATTTAAATAAAAAAAATTTTGTCAAAATGTCCTTAAAACAGCTTTATACATGTATTCTAATCTAAATGACTCTAAATATCATGAAAAGTATCCATTTATGCACTTTTTTAAAATCACGGTTCCGAACTTAGTTGGATACCTTAAGCTTCATTTTGTTCATTTAACTTGTTCTTCTTCGTACAATTTGGTGCATTTGCATCCTTAAACCATGCCCAAGGTGACCTTGCTGGTATTTTGAATTAAAATTGATAAGGGGGAGGAGGGTTGGTGGTCTCTCAGGACTGGTGCGTTTGATTCTGTTTCATTCAGAGGTGCGTCCGTTGAAGGGTTTTCAAATGTTCACCAAATATGGGCTTAAATCAGACGATTTAAGAGGTATTTTCAGAATTTGGAGAGTTATAGAGACTTTTCTTCTCCAAACTATAATACGGTCCTCGGAACAAAAAATGTTGAATTTTTTATCATCTCAACCAATTTTCTATCAATGTCGATTTTTTTAACTTAATCTCAACAATTTAGTTGGTACAGTGAAGCATTGAAAGTGGAGGTGTGTGTGCGTATTTGTGGGGGGTAAATCCGCTTCAGGATTAAATAATTTCGAATTTTTTGTTGGTATTGTGAATCATGAGCTTTATATTTAAATATTTATAACAATAATTTGAAATTATCCACCCAGAATTTGGGTGTAGAAGACGACTTCATGTTTTTTACAATATAATGAACCCAGGAGCACTGTTTTCAACGTACGCTTCTGTTGTCTCTATAACTGCGCCCAAATTCTGAAAACACCTCCTAAATCACCTGATTTAAGCCTAGTAAAACGTATTTGGTGAGAATTTGAACTTAAACCAAGAAAACGTGAAATATAAAAACAAATTGTGGAGTAAAAATAATGATCACAGAAGAATGGAGGAACATCGATGCAGACAAGACACAAAACTGATGAAGGACGTTTAAAAGTTGTGGACGCGAAACGATATCCTACTAAGTACTAAAGAAAGAAATACAATATTTAAAGCTACGTTGAGAGATTTTTTTTAAGGGTACGAAGACTTTTGTCGCGTAATTTTTAGTAGTTCTTGTATTATTAATTTTTAAACATAATATAGTTATACTATGGTTTAAAATTGATCATTTTATTTAAATAAGGCAACAAGTTGCAGATATTATTTAAAAAATTACAATTTTGGTGTATTAATTTTTATTAGTCGAAAACATTAAATTTTATTGAAAATTACAAGTGTACGAATGCTTTTTAGGGTCACTGTATATATACATATGTAACGACATAATATATGAAGCAGTGTTTCATATATTTTATGTTTTAAGTTTGTCTTCGCATAATGTTAGGAACTAGACCTAAATTCAAAATACATTTTCAGAAATAAAAAATGTTCCAATGTTCGCGAAATTTCGTGTGTTTATAACACACATATTCATTTATCGCACTGCAGCTTTAAGGGGGTTCACCCATATGATGGATTTAAAAAATCCCCCCCAAAAAAAAAAATTTTTTTTACTTCATAAATTGTTTTCTTAACATGTCTAGAATACGGTGGTAAAATGATTTTTTAAAATTCGAAGTCGTTATAAAGAAGCTGGTGCTAGAAGAGCGGCTGTTCGTAGCGCTAAGTTAAGATTTTCATTGTTTTAATCGGACTTGAAACTTTTTTTAAACGCGTTTTTCTCAAAACTGTGTTTTTCAAACTTTCCTCCATCGTATCTCAAGAACGGTTTGACCAAATGACTTCAAATTTATAGGGTAGACTCAGCACATATATACGCATCAAATGGACTACGATCACATTCCAAAATTCTAAATATGTTTACTTTTTATAACAAACACAACAACAAAAAAAAACCCGTGAAATTTAAAACTTTTCTTCAGAGATCTACCAAAAATCCAATTTTTGATGTTTTCAATTGAGTGTAGTCCATTTGGTGCATTTAAGATTATAGATTAAAACGCCGTTAATTTTTTTTTAAATTTCAGATCAACCGGAATCGTGGAAGAAGTGAGCATCCATTTTTTTCGAAGTGGGTGTGTTCAGAGCGCTATAACTCACGTTCTATTGGATACTTTTGGCTGAACATTTATATACATACTCTTAAAATGTATATAAATAAATGATAAATGAAATTAAAGTTCTATCTTTTTACTGGTTGTCAAAAAAATTTCCCTAAAAATTCTTAACAAACATGCTTTTACATGGGTAACCACCCTTAAATGCTGAAGTATTTTATAAATTTGTATACATTTAGTACATAAAAAGTTAAAACCCCTTATAGCATTGAAGGATATGGCATGAAATAGGAAATGCATTTTACATTCTAAAAAGATTAATTCATTCAAACACAGAATTGAGGGGTACCGTAAAATGTTTTGCGCTTCAGGAGTTAATTTTAATTGAGGAACATTTTTTTTCTCTCAAAAAGTGTTCATAGTTTGTAAATTCTACTTTTTAATAGTATATAAACACATTTTTTCTTCTTATTTTAAGGCCACTAAATAAGTTTACAGCGTTTTATTTTAAAATGTATTATTCTTATCTCTTAGCATTTTAATTACAACTGGTTCTGTTTTTGAAGGAAAATACGTTGTTTTAAGAATATTTATATACAATTCTTTCTGGAAAAAAAATGCTTAAAAAACAATATTACATTTTATCAATATAGGTATGCCATAAAGATATTTGTCTTAATTCAGTTGCAAGAAAAAAAATAATCATGGGAAAGCAATATTATTGTGACTACTGCGGAAGATCATTCGCTGATGGAGCAGAAAATAGAAAAAAGCATTTGATCAGCGCTCTTCACCAAAAATTACGGAAAGATCATTATGATATGTTCAAGGGTAAGATGTGCAAATTTATTTATATTTTTTTAAATCCGTATATGCAACTTCCAAACAACTTAATTCAATGTACTCTGCAGGTCACACAAAATGCAACACCAAAAAGGATCACAGATATCGCAGCGAAATTTATTTCACAGATAACATGTTGTACAAAGATCAAACGATTAAAATTACAGCCTATAGTAGCGTGTGGATGATCACAAAATCAGTAGTTAGTGCAGACGCCATTGTTGACTGTAACCGTAGTCACGCGCCTCGGCATAGAATCAAAGAGGCTTTGGATGTATCCTTGGGATACAGCAATCCATGTGGCTTCCATATATTGTCAAAGTTGATCTGGTGTTGCAGCGGATAGTGTATCCCAGTGCAGTCGTTGTGCAAGTATGGACCACACGTTTTCGATTGGCAAGATAGGGAGAACAAACAGCCCAAGGAAGAAATTCAAGTGCAGAACTCTTGAACGTTGCATACCAAGGGTGGTCGCTCATTATCCTGGAATATATATGGCTGAACGTTGGGCTCCAATATCAGAGATGTAGCGGTGGCTGTTCAGTGTACCGGCAATGCGTACTAGAGGGGTGCGGGAGTGAAATCCAATACCACCCCAAACCATGACACCGGGTGCAGGACCAGAGTGGCGATACATAACGCAACAATTCAGCAGCCTGACATCACGTTGTCTCCAAACTCTAATCCGACCATTGTGATGTTACAGGCAGAAGCGAAATTCGTCAGTAAATGTAATGTCGTTCCATTCCGTTGTCTATGTCAGCCGTTCATCGCACTATTGGCGGTGCAAACACCTGTGGTTTCCAGTCAAGAGTAAACGGAGCAATGCGAAACTTTGCGAACATTCCCCTCTGCTGCAAATGGCGTCGAATAGTACGAGCGGACACCGAATGATGCGCAACATACTAAATCTGTTGTGCTGTGGTTCGTGATGTGGCTGCGCGATCCATCACTTCCATAAGCACAATCCGCCTGTCATCACGGGCAGTGGTGCAACGAGGTGGGTGCGAGATCGGCCTCGTCGGTCCGTCGTTTCCACCCGCATCCAGCGATGGCAGATCCGCATCACAGTTGCTTGGTTTCGTCCAACACGTTGACCGATTTCTCTGAAGGATAATCCTCAATCCTATATGCTACTATTCTTCCTCGTTCGAATTCAGAAACTTGGTCAAAAGACGCTCGATGTCTTCTACGATGCATTGGTAAACAGCTTACGAGGCAAGAAAAACCTCACGAAATAAATAATTGCCGTACTTTAAATCATCGGTGCCTACGGTGCAATAACTGGGCATATGGCTCGCGAAGCGAGCCTCCATCCCATATCTGGAAAGTAGATGTTGAACGACTGTAAGATTTTCATGCTAGCGTGTAGCAGGCAGCTGATTGGTCGAGCCAATCGTTGAGGAAATTTCCTGGGTCATGCGGATTTCTGAGTTCTTCGTTGAGAGCTGAGAAGACGCTCTCTGATTGGTTCTTGGCGGGTAATGATAGTGACTCTCATTGGCTGCTCAAATCTCTCGGAAAGAAATTTAAGACTGAAGGGGAGGGGCGAGCCCAGATGCAAAGAATACAGCAAAATAAATTTAGAATTGAAAAAAAATCAAATGATTAAGAAAAAGAAATTTAGCAGTGGGTGTGCAATACAATATAGCACTAAAAAAATAATTATGGCGGATTATAGGAGTCGAGAAGAATTCTTCTCGGTCTTTTTGTAGTATCTTGTGGATTATAGTTAGGCATGTTAATCATACTGACATTGTTTGTAAATTGCAGAGAGTTAAAGAAATTTTTTGCAATCTTCTGGATGTGAGATTTAAAACTATTAATTTTAATGGCTTTCCGAATGTCGTCGTTTCTCATATATCTAGTTGCTTTTACGATCATTTGGATTACTTTAAATCATCAATCTGTTCTCCTCTTATGTAGCGTTTGCAGGTGGCGCTACGGTGGACCGCGCTGTGCGTCTGAGCAATAATGCTAATGATTTGCACATTTCACCGCCATGAACGCATTATGTGAATTTCACATGTGTGTGGTTTGCGTGCTTCCTTCAGGATATTGCATTTTGTGTGGCCATCAGTGTATATTACTTTACTTTTTGTAAACTTTTCATGTTTGAAATATATATAATGATTATCGATTACTATTCTCCGTGCAATTGTTATAGACGAAAGAAATTACATTTTGAATATTTTTTTAGAAACTCGTTAAAACAAATTCCTTATTGAAAGACTTTTTTTTTATGAAACTAAATTTTTACCTTATTGACTAATGTTGAACTGTATTGAAAGGAAAAATTCTTTTTAATCTCGATTTTTTTTTCCCATTTGAATTGGTCTTGTAACAAATCAAGTTCAAATTCAAAGGTATTATTGTGTATATTCAGAATTCTAATGCATTTATATTCATTTTTTCCTCCAGATGCTGCTACAATCTTGGAAGAAAATAAACTAAAAAGGCCATGTCGGAAATTCCACTCAGAAGGTTGTCTTAAAAGAATTTTGTTTTAAATTTTTACTATTTGATCACGCATGTTTTGTAGATAAAAAGTGATTCGTAAAATTTAAAATAATACGAATTAAAAGCTTAAGTTTTATTCAATCTCTTTTAAATGTAAAAAATAGTGTTATATATTTTTTTATTTACTGTATAAAATTTTAAGAAATTGCATCCATTTTTTTAGTATAATATTTTTGTTCGCTAATCGTCATTGCATTAACACTTGTTCGGAAAAAAATATATGGGAAATTTTGAAAAAAGAAATATTCTTTATTTTTTCGAAATATATCTGAATTTTTTTAATAATTTTTTTACTCTAGAATTTCAATGAGCTCAATTCATGATGGTCACTTGATAAAAATAAACACTTGAATTCAAAACAGAGATTAAAACTAATTGTACTTTTTGTTCTGTTTGTAAAATTTCAAATTTTAGAATTAGATAAGATGTTCAAATGTTATGGGGAAAAAATTCTTCAAAAAGATTTTAAATTTAAAAAAAAAACTTATTTTATGCGTGTTTTTTTTAAATATAATACATTTTTTGGGTATTTTTTTTCTTTATTATTGTTGAAAAATATTTACTTTTAAGAGAAAATTTCTGCAAAGATCAAAAGTTCGCAATGAAGAAGTGCATCAACTGATTAGCTGGAAACCCATGAATACTTTTATCGTGTGACTATGACATCACATAAGCTTTCGAACTGATTGGCTAGAAACACGTGGTTGTCATTATCATGTGATTATGACATCACATGAATTTAGCCTAATTTTAGAAAAACGTTTTTTACATAGCAAAATTTTATTTTTATCTCTTCAGGAATGTTTTTTTTTTCATTAGTGTGGGAAAACGATATCAATAAATTAATGGAATTATATATTAAAATGAATAACTTAACATTTAAATTCTATTTCTTTTATTTACTTCTGCAAATGTAAAAAAATATAATTACTCATTTTATAATTTTGAGTCTGAATATTTTTGTTTTTTTGCAAAGAATTTTAGCAATTTGTTTGTAAAGATAACATGATAAACATGTCTTTAAAATAGTTGCCTCGTGAAATGACATGCATAAAATTGATCAAAACTGAGTAAAGATCATAGTTAATGTTAAATAAATTGAGAGCTTATATTTTTTTAAGATATGGTACAAATATTTCTGAAAAGCAATAGCAGTGAAATGTTTTATGTATCGGAACTTCGTAATTAAGAAATATTATTTTTTTCTTTTAAAGCCCAGTGGCTGACACTTCCATGCTGCTGGTCTGGGATTCAAAACCCAGAGTTGGGTGCGGTCAATTGAACCTTTCATCCCTTCAGTGGGTTTTATAAATGAGTACCAAGCTTGCTTGGGAACTTAAAACTGGGGATTTCACGTCAGACTGACCACCTGACCGTAACATCTGCTCATGCACCACAGTGCCCAAGGTCTCGAAAACTGAGATGGACACTGTAGGCCTTGGTCCTCATGAGCTGTGGCGCCACTGAGTTTAGTTTTTTGTTTATTTGTTCTTTTAGTGGAAATTCTATAGAATGGTTGGAGTTTTTTTTTTTTTAAATTAATATTTATTTAGCTCATAGAAAGAAGTCATTTCTTTACTAGCTTACAGTGAAATTTGTTTTTTGCAGCTATTCCAATATTTCAGTTTTGTGGTAAAACCTGGTTTACCTGTAAAAGTTTTTTACATAAAGCCATAAAACATTTAAAAGCATTTAATTTTATGACATGTATGAAAAGTAAATGCAAAAATATAATTAATCTTCTTTTTGATAGATTTTCTTTTAAAATATTTTATATTCGATCTGGAAGAATTCATTTTATTCGATAATATTTTTGCAGTATGTTGCTCATGCTCGAAATACGTATTTATTAGTTTAATGTTTGTATTTTATTTCTTTAATCAAAAATTTGTCCTTATAAAATACTATTTTCCAGTAATTATATTTGTGAAACATTTGTTTTTATCGTAGGTTGTTGTGAATTTGGAACTCATTGCAAGTATTCCCATCTGACTCAAAATGATGTAAGACGACTTATTGAACAAGGTATTTGTTTTATTTGCTGGTTTTTAAAAAATGTATAATTTAAATGAATATTTGATTTTTTTCCTAATGACTTTTACTCTAATATATAAGGGGTGATCAAATGAAAAGGTACGAAACGACACGGTGGGTACAAATGTAGACTTTATTCAAAATATACACCATAGGCCTGAGCACAACGATCCCACTGATGAACAAGCCACAGGATTCCTTGTTCCCAGAATTCCTGTGGCTGTGACGAGACCAGTCCTTCACAGTGTCCTTGAATACGTCGTCCGAGTTGAATCGCTTCCCTTTCAGGTGTTTCTTCAGTAGACCAAACACATGGAAATCGCAGGGTGACATGTCCGAACTGTAGGGCGGATGGTCCAACGTCTCCCATTTGAACTTGTCCAGTTCCATTTGTGTGCTTTGGAGATGTGTGGACGCGTGTTGTCATGGAGCAGAACCACACCCTCCGTGAGCAACCCCGGTTTTTTGTTCTTCATGGACCTGCGTAGGCGTCGGAGTACCTCACAGTACACATCGGAGTTAATGCTTTTTCTGTGCTCGAGGAATTCCACAAGTAGCGGACCTTGAACGTCGAAAAAGACAGTGAGCAACACCTTGCCTGCTGACTTCACGGCTCTGAACTTTTTAGGGAGAGGTGACGACGCATGCTTTCACTGCATGCTGTCCCGCTTTGTCTCTGGCTCGTAGTGATGGCACCATGTCTCATCGCCTGTGACGATCCGCTTCATGAAAACGGAGTGTCTTCCTGATACCGAAACAGATGTTGCAGTGCTAGACCCATATGCAGTTCCTTCTGCTGGTCGGTGAGCTGCTTCGGAACCCAAGCGGCACACACCTTCCGAAATCGCAACCTGTTGTGAACAATTGTCCACACGGTTCCATAGCTGGCATCCACCTTCAGAGCCAACATTCGCAATGTGACACGCCGATCATTTCTCACTAGGTCGTCCACCTTGCCAATGAGATCGCTCGTGATGACAGTGTTTGCCTGGCCTGGTCTCTGGTCATCACCCACACTCTCACGGCCTGCACGAAAACGGGCACTCCATTTTCTGACAGACTTGTCAGAGACACATTTCTCCCCGTAAACGGTCACCATCCGCGGATGAATACCTGCCGGTTTCTCATCTGCTGCTGTCAGAAATCGGATAACACTTCGCTGCTCCTCAATGGTCGAATTTTGCAACGCGAATGCCATCCTGTCCTCATAATCATTTGGACGCCGCTTTTTATAAGAGCTTTTACTCTCTCCTGCGCATGCGGGCGCCCGCGCATGATCCGATCCCAGTCAGAGCCTCCAATGGCATCCCGAGATGTCTCGCTACATTCTCCCATGGCGGAATATGCAAATATTTAACTGTTTAATTTTTATGTCGTTTCGTATCTTTTCATTTGATCACCCCTTGTAATTAGTAATAAAAATTTATAGGAAGGTTTTATTAATGTACTGGTAAAGTTATAAATATATATATATATATATATATATATATATATATATATATAAATATAATGTATTTTAAATTTTTCTAATTTCTTGAAGGGAAAGAAACCAATTTTATCATGCAAATAAGAATGTATAAATATTTTATGAAAATTGTAATAATTTAATGTATTCTACGCACATACACGATTATTTCATTAAAACAATTATTTCTTATGATATTGCTTTTTGTGTTTTATTAACTTAATACAAATAATTTATTTCAATTCAAAGATTTCGTTTTGAAGATTTAACTTTTAATTCGATTAATGGGAGTAATTTAGAATTCAGTTGTGTGAATACTATTTATTTTTCACATTTAAAAATGTAAATAAATATATATATATATAAATGTTTGTATTATTGGTAATTTTATCATTTGGAGAAATGTTTCAATATCTATTATTTTAAACTTTAAAATCATAAAATTTTCAACATGTATTGAAGAAAATAACATGCATTACTTATTCTAATTAATTACATAAAATTTGCAGAAGAAGCTTTTATTAAAAAAAATTGCCTATTTTTAAGTTTTTATAAAATAACACTTATGGGTTTTAATTTCTTTTTCATGTCCATTTTTTGTAATTCATTAAAATGCATTAATTACCACAACATTTGGTAATACAAAATTGCACATTAACTGCATTTTTACTATTTTTTTCCCTGTGACAAATTTAAAGTATGTTCTTCACCATTTGTAGCATTCAATTCTGAATGGAATCATGTTAAATTTATTTAAATTTTAGCTGTTCACATGTTTATTATTCTTAACTATTTATTGTGATTGTTTTTCTAGCCAATAATGAAAAATTAGTCACTAGCAGAAAGAAACCAAGATCAGAACTCGATATAGATTCATGGTTGCAAACAAAATTTTTGAAAATGAATCAGTCTTCTGATAATCTCCCAGTGTGCCCCTTAAATCCTGTCTTGCCATCGATACTGTCCAGCATTCCTAATTTACCTCCATCTCTCATTCCATGTACTCCATCAGAATTTCTCAGTCTTTCTAAAAACAATCGACCACAATGGGGATGATGTTTTATGAAGTGAACTTTCTTGTTTGTATATATTTGTAAAGGTAAAATAAATGATAAAGAGTATGCCTTAACTTGTCTGTCTATTTTATGATTTAAAACATGCATCATGTAGTTCGTACAAATAATTAATACCGAGATTATATTTTTCTAAGATGATAATTTTATAAGAGTTTTCAAAATCCATTATTTAAGCATGATATTAAATTTATGAATATTCAGAAATTACTTTTGTAGCTTATATAAATCCTATCTCAAAAATTTAATTTTTTAAATATGATACATAGCAGTAGATTATGGTGTATGATATCGTCTTATAAAATCTTTTATTTCTAACTAGAAAATACATCGTGTTTTTTCCCCTCTAGTTCTTTTCCAGATTTTCCTTCCTGCTTCCCTTTTCCATAGGAAAAAACTTACGTCTTTCAGAATTATTGTTATTGTATGCTGTGAATTGTACTTTCAATTTTTTCAAAGAAATATGATACTTTATTATTGTTTAATAACACCTCCATTTTGCGTTACTTCTGTTACGTAAAATACAATGATTCAATGGAATTAGTCATGTTAGTGCAAATATATTAATTTTAAAAAAATCTCAATTTTAAATATCTTTATTTTACCTGATTATCTTTTTAAAATTTTTCTTAGATTGATTTAAATACAAATATTGTTACTTTAATGGAATCAACTTTAATTTTTATATGTATTTAAAAGGGTGTTCCTATATATAAAAATATATATATTACACATATGCTTCTATATTCATTTAATTTGCTTCGTTCTCTCCTTTTATATATAAAAAAGTCTTCCTTTTTTCCCCTCTCTATCTCTCTCCAAAAGGGCATTTTTAGAAGTAAAATAAGTTATATTAAGAAATGTTCTATTGTTCTATTTTTGATTATTAGTTTTGATTGTGTGAAATTTTTACCTTTTAATATATTGAAATATTTAAATCATTATTATTTCTTACCTTTTTAAGTCCATTTAAGAAAAAGGAAAATACAAATGTTTTTAAAAATTAAATAGTTTATTGCACATATAATGTTCTACAGACTTGATGATAAAAAAATAGGCCATTGCTACAATTCTAATACAATTTGTACATAACAAGTAATTACGATAAAGCTTTTTTTGTATTATTTATTTTTGATTTAATATTATCCATCTGGCAATTGCCATTTTTTGTTTGTTCTTTTAAGTGTATTTCTTAAATGAACAAGATAGAAGAGCAAACAGACAAATAACAGACCGAATTCAAATCTGGACTAATTCATTTTATGTCTTGAGTCCTCCTCGGAAACAGGGGTCATATTTTGGTTTTGGCTTTGGTTGGTCATTTACTGCAAAAGAAAATGCAAACATTTCAAATTTAATATGTATACACATGTACATATGTTTTTGTGAAAATTGAGATACATTTTAAAAAATCATTTTGATTCTCATGTTAAGAATAACATATATGTGTAATCTGTAATACAAACTGAACTCTCTTAATTCATCATGTATTTGTTACATGCTAATAATATATTATATTACAATTTAAAGTAAAATTTTGTAATATATTTATTTGTGAAATTTAAAACATGTCACATTATTAAAATTAAATCTTGTAATGAATATTTTTAG
This sequence comes from Trichonephila clavipes, assembly GCA_019973935.1. Taxonomy (NCBI): domain Eukaryota; kingdom Metazoa; phylum Arthropoda; class Arachnida; order Araneae; family Nephilidae; genus Trichonephila; species Trichonephila clavipes. Next base: position 1,012,601 of record BMAU01018312.1, read on the forward strand.
CACATTCAAGATTCCTTTTCACTATCTCCTAAAATTTATCTAACTAAAGAGGTTTGGAAAGTTTTTGTTTATTATTACTTACCTTTTCTAAATTGGAATTTTTTAATGAAGAGATATATTTTTAGATTGATTTTAAAAAATGAGTTCAAAACCTAATTCACTTTTATTTGTAAATATCAGTTTAACAGCTGGGGGAAAGCTAAAATTTTATTCGATACTTTTCACAGTATATCATCGCTTCCAGTACATAACACATTTCATTTGGTTCTTACTGCAAGTGAACTTCTATAATGGATAGTAGATGAAAAGTCTCCTTGCCCAATTGCTGTAGTTCTCTTCAAAATTTAATATTCTTAGATTTAAAAATGTAACGGGGGTATGTCTAAGTTTATTAAAAGAAAATGACATAACTTTCACTGAAATTTCTTTTTTTATTAGAAAATCGGTTCTTGAATAAACTCATTTAATTTATCATGAAATAATAGTCATCGAATAAGAAATTATATGAATATATGAAATCATAGTGAATATCACATGAATACGAAAAATATAGACTCATGGAAAGTTTATAAATTTCTTGGAATTCAATATCTGTTTGTATAAATTAAAGATAATTTTTTACATTTTTGCATAAAACATTAAGTTACTTTTCTTGCCTAAAAATTATTAAGGCAAGAAATGAAGTTACTTTCAATATATTTTACTTTCTCTGTACCAATCAAATAAAATTTAGAAATTTAATCTATGCAATATGAAGGAAATATATTTAAGACAATATATATCAGGGGTAGGAAATTTGTAAAATTGTATTCAATCTTTCAATTATCTATACATATAAATAAAAGTGAAGTGTCTGTTTGTCATTTGAAATTAACAGCTTTTTACTAAATGCATTTAAATGTATATATGGTACTTATAAGAAAAAATTAATTTTTAAAATTTTTGTCTTTCTGTGTGTCTGTTTGTTCTGGCTAATCTCTGAAACGGCTTGACCAATTTTGATGAAACTTTCACTGGCAGATAGCTAATGTTATAAGGAATAACTTAGGCTACTTGAATTATAGAAAGAAAAATTAGGGTTCTGCGAAAATAAAATTAAAACGAATGAAATGGTGAACAATATCCGTTTCAAATAGGGATTATTTATTTCAATAGGGATCTCTCCTTGCTTGCGGTTTCGTTTGTGTTCGTTTCACCCTACCCAGTCCTCACGCCATGGACAGTGTCAAAGGTCATGCGACCCTCTCCCCCTGCTTGAAGATTCGTTTCACCCTACTGCTATTGAACTGTTGCGTTCAACGCTTATAATCATTCCAATGATTTAATTCTCTCTCAAGAACATTGAGCAACATCAATTTTTCCATAACATAGACAGTATTTAAACTTAAATTAGGAAGTTTTTGTGTTTTACGTCACTTGATTTCTCACAAGGCCCCGCATTTAAATAGCGGTAAGCCAATTTCATACCTCTATTGTTTATTTCATTGCCAAACACTGCACAAAGCAGTCACAATAAATGTTTGTCTTGCAAGAGTGATTGTACAAGTTTGAGTGTGCAGTGGGGTGGCGATCACAGAGCCAACAGGTTGTTTTATTTAGTTAAGTACGTAGATAGTTGTTTCTAAAATAAATATTCTTAATTACGTTTTAGTGAAAAAGTGCACTTACACCCTTAAATTAAGTAAGTTTATTCAAAACTGTAAATAACTTCATTTATCCTGCGCAATATCTATACATATAAATAAAAATGAAGTGTCTGTTTGCAATTTGAAATTACCAGCTTTTAACTGATTGCATTTAAAAGTATATACAGTGCTTATATGAAAAAATCAATTTTTAAAATTTTTGTCTGTCTGTCTCTCTATTTAACATAAAATAAATGCATCAGAAAGTAATGTTAACGTATTACACATCCAGATACAAATTATTTACATTATTTTAATGCGTTTATTACACAAAATTTGTAACAATGCGTTAATGTTGCTGAGCAGAAGGAAGGTGTTTTCAAAAATCGATCCATAAGAGAGTTACGGGGCGTTATAAGTAAAAAAAAAAAAAAACCCCTTTTTAATCAGCTATTATATCTAAAGACTTAAAATTTAGCAAACATGGTTTTTTGTTCAGCTGAGATATCCAAAAAGTTTTTTTTTTGTTTTGTTTAATTTACAATTCACGTAAAATTAACTCATTGAAAACTTCTTTATCCTTCTGTCTGTATTGCTTAAATTTTCAATTCACCCGAGCGAAGAAAGGTATACCAGCTATCCTTACTAATATTATAAATGTGAAAGTTTATGTGGTACTCTTTCACGCAAAAACAACTGAATGGATTTTAATGAAACTTTACAATAATATGGCTTATGCATCACAATAACACATAGGCTATAATTTATAAAGATAGTGTGTGAAGTGTCCAAAATATAACGATAATTGTCAAGTAAGTAGGAAAAAATTCTGTCATCTGCAAAAAAGCCCGCGACAGCATATATCTATCTTATGTGTGAAGCAAAACTTTGCATTTTGTTTTGTCTACGCCAGGAACTGCGAAAGCTTGAGCAGGCGGAATGTGAGGCTGATTACAATTTCAACATAAAATAAATACAACAAAATTAGTATTAACGTATTACACTTCCAGATATAAATTATTTATACTTTTTAAAGCGTTCATTACACAAAATTTGTAACAATGTATTACTTTTGCCGAGCAGAGATCAGCTTAGGAAGGTGTTTTCAAAAATCGATCAGAGAGTTACGGGGAGTTATAGATAAAAAAATCCTTTTTATCAGATATTAGATCTACAGACTTAAAATTTAACAAACAGGGTTTTTTTTTTATTCAGCTGAGAAATACAAAAAGTTTTTTTTTTTTGTTTTTTTTTAAATGTGCAATTCACGTAAAATTAACTCATTAAAAACTTTATCCTTCAATCTGTATTGTTTAATTTTTCAATTTATCCGTACGAAGAACGGGTATAACAACTAGTATATATATATATATAATCTAGGCTTTACCAAATTTTATTTTATTTAAATTACTAACATTTCTCTGTCCTCTTTTTTTTTATTCGTAACTGTAAAAATACCTAGAAATATACAATATTAATAATAATAGGTATAATGTAAACAGAATTCCCAACCTCATTTAAGATATTAAAATGCTTTTAAGAGTTAATAAGTTGCCTAAATTTTATTTTAGCATACTGTAATTAGTTCTTCGTGGTGTTCTGGAAATATTTGTAAACATTATCATCTAAATGATAAACTATTACCCGAATTTGATCGGAAAATTAAACTGAAAATCTATAATTTTTTTATATTAGAACATAATCATTAGATTTTTACGAATTTTTTTAATTCATCATAATTAACTGATATCACTCAAATTCATTTTAATTTTGGCTCAAGTGTAGTATAGGGGGCCCCCATTGGATTGGGCGGATTTTTCTTCGGATTTGACGATTTTTATCTAAATGACATGGTGAGATAACGAATTCATTCCAAAATAAATAATAAATAATTCCGAATAGAGTACCTTGGCGACCGCCTTTAGTCACCAAAAAAAAGGACTGCGTCAAGTGCTCCCCCTATACTACACTTTAACCTTAATTTTTCTAATGTGACTATATTTGAGTAGATTTGACTCAATACAATAACTAAACATACGACTTAAAAAATTCGGTACTTTTCCATTTCGCCGTCACAGGTGATTAAGTCGCCAAAAATAATACAATCGATGCCAAATGAAATATATTAAATTGAAAGCGGAATAAAAATATTTTAAAGGTATTAAAATGTTTATTCCTTCGAAGAGAGAAAATTTTTAGAACTAACATTTATTAACATTCTTTTTATGTATGTATTGTCGCCAATAAAATCTGCTTGGCGAATTTTACTCCGGCGAAATGGAAAAGTACCAAGAATTCTTATTTCAATTAAATTTCGCCTTACATATCTATATTTTCAAATGAATCTGCGCTGATTGTATACTGTCAAAAAAATTTCATAATAAAAACCATCTTACTATCTAGATTTTTAAATTCTTCTAAAATGACGGTTTTAGGGCCGGCTCCTCCACTTCTCGCCACCATATCATAAGCAGCCAGAGTGCGCTTCTTCCTTTCCTCAGCTTCCCGTACCCTGGCTCGAATGGCTCGTTCCATGGGATCTAGTTGAGATTCATCAACTGGAGCTCTAGTTTTAGGGGCAGACACGGGGGCTGCAATGCAACATGAAATAATTTTAATTCTTTCTTTGATTTTCTTTAATAAAAATATTATTTAAATGCTTAAAAATCGCAGAGGGGGATGATTTTTTAAGGCTATTATGAGTTCATACAATCATAAGAGATAAGATAAAGTATAATAGATTAAGGAACAAAAAAGACACAAAAAACGGATTTATAATGTTAATGTTTTATTATAGCTTATTGGTTTTCTACAACACACATGAAAATTACATAAGAAGGAAAGCTTACTTGGGTTGAGTTGAAGAGACAAGTTTTGAAATTTTAATTGAAAAAAGATAAATTTAATAAATCGTTAAGATAGATTAAAATAAAAGAAATATACGTATGTATGAGAGATTTGAATAAAATTAGAAATTATCGTTCACAATTGGTGCCCTTTCCCCTTATAATTCTAATATAAAAATGTTCAATGTGTGTGTGTGTACTTACGGTATTTTTATTTTGTTTATAAAAATTACTTTTTAATAATCCTTTTTGGGAACTAAAGAATTGTCATTAAATAATATTTCATTTGGAAATGAAACTATTAAATAATTTATACGCTTTTAATAGGGTGAAACATTTAAAATTAAAATGTGTGAGCAAAAATATCGATTCTGGCTACTTGTACATTTTTAAAATTCAGATATTTTTTAAATATTAATGATGAACATTATATTTTTACTTTTTATAATCGGAAACTTTATTGGTTCCATAATAACGAGAAATATACCATTTGCTATTATAGCAGAGAGAATTGAATAATAGTTACGATACCTTTTTCCACTTTAGGTACTCCACCTGACATGCCAAACGTACAACTACTCCTGACGGGCTTAGCTGGTTCTAATTTTGTTACTGAAAAGAAGAAAAAAATTGCTTTCAGAAACTTGATAGATTATAAGTTCAGATAATTTGATAGTTCAGTTTTAGGGGAATTATAAAGTAGTGCTATTGTTAATATAAATGAATATTTAAATGCACTTTAGTATTAAAAGCTAAGCATCTAATTTAATTGCCTAAAATTGTCCACTTTAAAGAAATTATAATAAAATATCGGGAGTAGAGAAAACAAATTTTTATATGTTACTAGAAATCTAAGACGGAACTAAAAACAGTTTAGCTGTTCTGAAAATATTTTGAATAACCAAACTTTATAATCTATGATTTTTCTTTTAATTAATTTATTTATTTTAATTAATTATTTTAATTTAAATAAATTGTTTACTCAATTTAAAACTCAAATAATATTTTTTTTAAAAAAAATCCCATTGGCATTGCTCATTTTACATTTAAAATAAAAGTTGTATGTGGCTGTTCTACTTTTTCCTGTACTGTTTTGCTATTTTCTTGTCCATTGTATGAAGTAAGTTCTATAATAATTTAGTATATTGTTTCTGTAAATATATATATGTATAAGATAGAAATTCAAAAAATTTTATCATGGATTGGCTGCTATCAACATTTTCTTTTAAATTAAAAAATGTATACTGTGTAATTTTTCAAAAAAGTACATTTATAATATACAAGGTTGTTTCTAAAAGCATCTGACCTTGAACTTTCCCACCCAAGGTAGAGATTCTTAAGTGATGCCACTATGAACAGTGGGAGATGACAGCTTAATGCACACGCTTAAATTTTTCCCCTTCATTGCAGTGAACCAGTCGTTTCCTGCAGGCAGTTGAGTGAGGTGCTGTTCTACGTGTTCGTTGGATTTTTTTCTCTCTAAAGATGACTGAACGACTTGAGCAGAGGTGCTGTATCAAATTTTTTGTTAAAAGCTTAGTGATTTTCTAAGTGAAACAATTCATAAGAATCAGTGAGTGTGTGGCGATGATGTTATGGGGATCACACAAATTAAAGAGGGGTTTATTCGATTCAAAAAGTGGCCGCACGTCGGTAGAGAGTGACCAGCTTTCTGGGAGGCCACAAATCGCTCGAAACGTAACTGTTGTTAAAAGGATGGAACATCTGACAATCAAAGATCGTTGTTTGACCATACGAGAGACTGGCGAACAAGTTGAGATCAGTACAAGTTCTCCTCATGCAGTTTTGTGTGATCATGCGAAGAGAGGCTGCGAAATTTGTTCCCAAGCTTCTGTCGGTGGAACAGAAAGAACTCCGTCTTTGCTATTGCACCGGACCTACTGGACCCCATCAACGCTGAACCTGGTTTCTTGTTACTTCTGGCTGCTCTCGAAAATGAAAATGCCATCAATAGGATCGTGCTTTCAGAATAGAGATGAGATAAAACAGAACGCGACGGCGTAGTTGAACACCATTCCAAAAGATGCCTTCCAAAAATGTTTTCTGTAGTGAAAAGAATTGTGGACTAAGTGTGTGAAGGCAAAAGGGGCCTACTTTGAATTTGATTTGGATCCTAATCCCACAAAGTATTTAAGATACTTTTTCTGCCCAAATGTCGGATATTTTCTGAAACAGACCTTGTATTGAAACTGTATTTTCATGATAATTCCAAGGTTATTATTTTTAAAATTTCATTATATATATATATAAAAGAAATATGTATTATATATCAAAAACAAGAAATAATAGATAATGAACATAACAAGAAATATCGTAATAAAAATATAAAGCTGAACATGAAGAACAAAATTATAGAGAATAAAAAAAAAGAAACTACAAAAAGAAGAACCTAGCGAGTCAAAAAGCAATTTCGGACTTAGGACCGAATAAGTGGGGTTAAACTAGTTTGAAGGTTGGCGCCTTCAAACTAGTTTAACCCCACTTATTCCGTCCTAAGTCCGAAATTGCTTTTTGACTTTCTAGGTTCTTTTTTTTTGTAGTTTCTTTTTTTTTTTTTTATTTCTCTATAATTTTGTTCTTCATGTTCAGCTTTTATATTTTTATTACGATATTTCTTGTTATGTTCATCATCTATTATTTCTTGTTTTTGATATGTAATACATATTTCTTTCATATATATATTCAAATCTTAAGATAACTTTAACACATCTTATACCATCTGCACTCTTGAAGGCGTCAAATTCGACAATGCGTGCACCTCCGCCGGGCTGGCTTTTAGCAGCGTGGTCGTACGCGGCCATAATGCGTTTCTTCCTCTCTTCGGCAGCTTTCACTCGGTCACGAATTGCTTCTTCCACCAAATCTCGTTTCTTCTCTCCTGAACTGTTGGCTAAAGAATAAAATGGAAAATATTTCGCATTGGTATACAGCAGGTGTTATTTTTTTAAAATATAGGCCTGGAAAATTTTTACTTAAAAATTATGCACATTAAAACTATCGCTGATAAAAAAAAATGACCCCCTCCCTCTCCTTTCATTCTTTGAATATCTGTTTCAACATTTCTCTAGAAGTGGTTTTAAATGCAATTAAAAACAGGGTTTTTGACCCTTGTTGATTGATTGTTTATGGTTATCTTACTCTGAAGCAATACGAGGGATATTGTCGAGGTATTTAATAAGATTCAACCGCGGATAATTTATTACATCGAAGCTGGTATATCTCTCTCACTCACTACAAACTTTCTTACTTCAGCAAATTTCCCATATTGATATTCAAATTCATTAAGTGTTCCTCTCTCATTCATTTTTGTTAACGAATTACACGTAATTTCATTTAATATATTTATTTTTATTATTTATAAAATATTATTCTTCATTTATTTAATTATTTTGCGTAACAGCGTGCTAAGGTACCATTATTTGTTATATATTTTAATCACGACGTAAAAGAAATTAAAATATAAACACTTTCAGAATAATTGTCTTTTTTTTTTAGACTCTCTGTCACCGGCTAACATTTGTTGAGTAATTGTCTTTATCCAAAATTCTAGAGCTTTCTTTTAACCCTGTATTATATCAGAACATCGATCCGAGATCTTTCATATTCCAAAATCAATAAACACAAAACAATACAAATAAAGATCAGTAAAAAGAAACAGAGTAAGCTAATAAGAGAACATTTATGAACAAGTTTTAGTTGAAGAATTACAGCAAGTTTTTTTTTAGATAACAGTACTCTCTCAAATCAATTTATTTAACTTCATCGAATTATATAGATACATAAACATGAACGTGCAAAATTAAGAAACTTTGCACAATATGTCAAATTTCTGAAAAAATAATGGACAAGTTTTGTTGTTGTTGTTGTTCTACCTGTCTGACGTAGTCAGATCGAGGCCCATGAAATTCATCGTGGCAAGGGGCTAGAAGTGCGCCTGTCGTTGGCCTTGAGCACCATACAGGTGACAGTACGAATTAGCTCGGTGAAAATTCCCGAAGGGACGATAGATGGCGACACCACCGATTACCACCTCCACAATTTAGGCATGGAACTCAAAGGGAGGGAAATATTTTCCAGTCCCCTGCACTCGTGATTCAGCCATAAGACCCACTGACTTAACGAGCACGTACTCCGTGCGTACTCGGGGACAAATATTAATGAGATTTAGCATATATATAAATTTATAACGGAGAAAAATAGATGTAGATTCAAAAGCAATTTCATGTACGCATGAGTATCAGCAAAACTTATAGTGCAGGAATCCAAAATCCAGCTTGTCATACCAAACTGAAAATAAGTCAGCTATCTCACAGCCTGATAATTCGCAAAACGTGACGGCATACTGGACCTGAGCAGTTCAGGGCACCCTGTGGCTGTCGATTTCACTCTTGCAGAAAGGCAAATCTTAGCTCCACGTGGATCCAAGAGCCCCAGATATGCTCTACTGGCTTACGGTTAGGATATTTGGCTGTCCAATCCAAGTGGCGAATATCTTCAGGTAACCATCAGTAAGAAGAACCCTATATGGGCTTGCGTTGTCGCCCATTAACAGGAACCCATAAACCACTGTAATGTTCCTCTTCTCTGATGAGAATGGGATGGTATCGTTCCTAGGCTCTCTCCAGGTACAGGTATGCCGAAAATCAATGTCTAGGCTGGATCTCGACTCATTTGTAAAAAACACGGTGTTCCACTGAAGTCTGGTCCAAGGCTCAGCTTTTCTGCACTATGCTATAGGCGCTCTTATGTGCTGCAGTGTGCAGGATATAAACAAAGGGGTCTCTTGGAATAAAGCTTTCTCTCATGGGGCCCTCGGAGAATTATAGACTTTGAAACTCGGATTCCAGTGGCAGTATATTATTCACATGAGAGCTGTAAAGTTTGGCTATGAAGTACCAAATAATGATCCTCATTCGTCATTATGGTTCTTGGTTGACTTTTCCAGGTCTTTTCGATGTGAAACTGCTTCCATAAATTCGTTATAGTTGATACTGGGCGTTATATTGAGCTCTGTAGCAACAACCTGCCTCTATGTAACCGTTGACCAGATGAACCGTATATGGGCGTGTTGTCGTCCATTAACAGAATCCCTATAATAATCCATAATCGTAATGCTGCCAATTTGTCAACAATTTTCCATCTCATTCCGTCATCCATACGCGCTCGTGGCTATTCATTTTACTCGATACCTTATAAAATTTGCCCAAAATTCTACGAAAAACACTCCGAATACTGAAGAGTAGTATGAGAGTTCACAGACTGCCGGCAACTCTTCCGTGCATTTGTTATCCCTCTATAGACTCCTCGGATATGAGTACGTCTGTGTATGCTTACGTAATCGACTATGAATATTTGCATAGTTCTTCAGAGGCTTAATAAGTACTTTTGGCTCAATACTCATTGTAAAAAAATATATTTTTTACAAATTCTGTTAATTTTTCACACGAGAGTGTGTATAGAAGATGGTGATACTCTCTTATGTTAATAGTTCATGAATTTAAGCAATAAATGTCATTAAAAAACTTTAAAGTTAAGAGTAAAAAAATGCCTTGTTAAGCAAAAAAAAATAATGAAATTATTTTATATTTAACAAGTGTGTAATAAATCACAAATAGTGTATACACATTTATAAATTTATACATTTCTAACAATTTTTCCGAATGAATTGGCAGCGATTTTGTTCAATACAATATAACGTAAAAAAAAACTACTTCTAAAAATAAATAAGTTATCGCATTTTATTTACATTCAAAACTAGAAAATTTTTTGTTAAAATGTAATCACAAATATGTTTTGTTAAATCGAAACCAATATTTTCAAGTAACAAAACTCAAACATTATATTAATTTTCTTCGGTATCTAAAAAATGCGTCTTACAAATGTCAGGCTGAGAGTTTTAAATATTTTTCGATAGTGGCGTCCTTTATTTATATTGTCAAGGGATGTGTTACAGAAAAAAAATGTGTGTTTTAAAGAAGACGTCTGCTTTTCATCCCTTTCTCTGTCAACTTGACATGAGTATGAGTGGATAAACTTCTCACTGTCACTCGGAACCATTATACTGAAGGAAAATGTTTAAAACTATGCTGTTAAACTAAGTTTACGCATAAGTTCCTGAATTTATGAAAATCGATGTTAAAACTCTTTGAAGAACAATATTTTTCACGTGTTATCAGAATGTTTTGAAAGAATAAAAAAAATAGAGATTTTCAAGCATTTATCAGGAATCAAAAAACGGAAAATACAAATAAGAAACTTAGTATTGAGAAAACATTAGGTTGATCGTTATTAATTAATCATTGATTTTTATATTTAAATTAGACAATGATGTGATTGTAAGATCATAGAAAATAATATTTAAATAGGGAAATGAAGTTGATTATATTACGGTAAAAATGTCAATTTTTCGAGTACAGGCATAAGCAATTTAAAATTACTTCAATTAAATGCATGATTTCCCAAGAAATTTTTAAATATCAGATAAATATGATTTTTTTGTGTTGTATTGTGCTTCTAACAAATGCATTACATTTAAAATAAACTGCCATTTAACTGGTGTACTAGTTCAATGCTTTCAGCGCGTTTAAGTTGTCTTTTCTTAATATTACTGATTACGATCCAAATTTGGAACTTAATTTATACAAAAAATATTCTAGTATTAGCCATTACCCACACACCTGTTTCTCTGGGTATTTTATGTTAATGTACGACTACATGCATATTTTTTTTAAATAATTGATATCTGAGTCTTAACATTAAGCTTTCGAGTGTATTCAAAAATATTTTATAGCCCTCGCTCCTCGATTTAAAAAGAACAAACTTTGAATTTCTGAACGGAAATCTTTTATGCCCCCGGAAAGGAAAGTTGGGGAATGATTGAGTTGGTTTCTCCGCAAAACTCATTCTTAACGAATATCTACTCAACAAAAGAAACGTGCCTGCTAAATTTCAAGTTTTAAGAGGACTTGGTACCCTAAAAATCACAAACCTATCGTTTTTTTTTATTTTCATTTAATCTTATTCTTTGCATTATTATCTTTCGATTGATATATCACTTGTGCATGTCGGAAAGTTAGAAGTTGAATAAAACTTCATTTGAAAACAAATTAGGCAATTCAGCCCCACGCCCTTTTTAGAAAAAAAACCTAAAAAATGCGTTATGATAAAAAAAATCTATTTTATAAATAGAAATAATAACTATAAAAAAGAATGTGTAGTATTAAAAGCAGAATATTTCCGAGGCAATACAATAATGTAATTTTTCTTCCTTGTGAAATGTGTGCATGTAAAATTTTTAAATTAAGGCATTTTATATTAATAATTTTATATAATTTCAGTTCTTATTCCTGATATATTTTTCATACAAATGTAATACTTTAATATTATAAGAAGAAAAACAGCTAAAATTTCTTTCGTGACAGAAAAAAAATATTTTTTAACGTTTTTCTTGAGTTTTCTTGTACAATTAGTACTCTCTAAAAGTTGATCATTTATAAAAATGTGTGGGTTGAAAAAATATGAAAATGCAATTATTTTAAAGAAAAACGTATAACTAATATCTTAAAGTGGTATTTTAGGTTTAATTAAGCTTATAAAAATTATTTTTTCAGAATTATAAACTTTAAACTGGTTTTTCTCAGTTTGTGTTTTTCGAAACCTTAGTGCATTCAAAATGCTACTCCTTCGACAATTATTTACCAATCACTTCCATTTTTTCCTGCGTGTTAAAAATAAAGCATGTAATAAAATTAGGGATCCGTTTTGCTATAAACTGAATACTTTTTTAAAAAAAAAATAAAATGTAAGACATGTTGGCTTTTTCGTTGATTTTTAGCCTGTATATCAACATTTTATTTTTTTTCTCGAAAACGAATGAAGTTATTCTAAAATCGATCCCTAAAGTTGTTTAGATCATCTATAAGAGTATTATAAAAGAATTCCAGGTCAAAAAATTACTTTTTACAAAAGGAGTAGGATTTTAAAATTTTCCCAAATTTCTTCAAAAAATTTAAATTTTTAAAATTGTGTGAATAATATATGAAAATTTTCATCTGGTAACATTTTCCTGAATAGAAACATTGTATAAAATGCTAAAATATAGTTTTTAAATACGTAAATAAAGAAGTTTGCTCAAAGGGTACCAAGTCTTCTTAAGTCAAAAATTTAAAAACGGGAATTTTTTATCAACCATCTTTCCTTGCCTTCCTGCTTATGGTAACTTACTTGTTTTGGATCCAGGGGATCCATGTTTAGCCAAATCATTGTACATTTGTAGCGTTTGCTTCTTTTTCAGATCTGCTTCCTTTACCCGATCTCTAATTTTTTGCTCTCTTTCATTCTCTCGCTTTCGACGCTGCTCTTCTCTTTGGGCTGCAAATAACATAAATGTTACTTTAAAAAAAATCCCTTTAAGTAAAATTTTAATTGGTTCAGTTTAGGAGTTCTGAAACTTTTCGAGGTGACCCCATTTTTTGAACAAAAATTTTATGCGGCCCCGTAAGTATTGCGCAAAGCTTACGACAGCTAGGATATTTCTATATGTTTTTTATTTGAGTATATTATCGATTTTTAATATTAAACATCCACAATAAGTTTTTACTTTGAATAAAGCGATATAAATTTTTTAATTAACGAGATAAAAAAATATTATAAAATATAATTACACGGTAAACTATTCATAAACTATAATCCGTTTATTAAGTGTAGTCAATTTGAGTTCACTTCTGAGATCGTCACATTTTATTAACTACGGTATATGCAAGATTTAAGTATCAAAAGCAAGGATGCGCTTGATTATTTTTAATTACGTAATTAAATTTTGGAATAATAATCGCCATCGCCGGATCCTTAATATTATTTAGATTTATCTATACTCCAATAAGAATCTAAATAAATAACTACCTTATGGTGGTTTCCAATAGGAATCTAAACAAGCAATTAAATTATTATTATTATTAATAGCAGACACAATATTTTATGCAAAAAGGTAGATAAAAAATTGTAGCATTTTTGGCGACCCCAGTTGCAAGGCATGCGACCCCTAGTTTGAGAAATACTAGTGTAAGTTAAAAAGTGTTTATGAATTACACATTTATTTATTGTTTGCTTATGAACAATATTTATTATGAATTATATAAAACGTTTACGTGTTATATAAAATTATTTTTCAACCTGCACAACAAAATATGGAATTATATTAAGAAAAATAAGCAAAAAAATGCTTAAAAGTATTATAAAATTGAGAAAAAGTGTAACCTTTAATTACAAACTGCACTTGTCTTAGTCGATCTCTGATTCTTTTTCGTTCATCAATATCTTCGGTCTCATCAAGCTGCAATGAGAACAATACTTATGTGTAGAACATTAAAAAAATAAAGAAAATTGAATCCACCAATAATTATATAATTTTGTTATTCTTTAGAAATTTTTAAGGAAATCCTTTTATTTCGGAGCTTTTTTTGGAAATTAACATAGTACTGTTATTAAAACAAAGTTATCAGTATAAGTTAACAGAAAAGGTTAATTTCATGTCCATGGTATGAAATGAAATTACGAGTATATATAAACCAAAAAAAAGCTACTCCTTTTACACAAATTAAAAAAAAATTAGATTTTTTTGTTTACACGTTTGATTTAAATTAACACATTTTAGGATCGTTGATTGTTACGCTAAAGGAAGAGGTTTAAATTTATTTATCATATGTTAGTTTATTTTCTTTGGACTTGAACTTAAGAACATGTTTGGAAAACTGGTTTTTTTTAAACTTTAATCAAACTTTAAAAATGTATTGAAATTCTAACGAGAACTGTTTAGTTTGATACCAAGAATTATATAAAAAACTTAAAGATCCGAGATAGCAAAATAAAAAAAGATAAAAAAATTCCTATACTGTAAAATACTTTAAAAGGCATTTCAGTTCCACAGTAGTGGCAATTCTGCTTGAATTACAGATTTCAGGAAGAAATGAATAGTAAATAATGATTTATAACTTATTATACTGTAATTTTTTACTCTTTAAATCTTTTTTTATGTAGCTTTCATATTAAAAAGTACGTTTTATTACCGATACAAAAAAAAGAACGAAATTGTTTGTCCCCAGTACGTTTTTTAAATAAACCCAGTTTTTTAATATATAATACGAAAAACACCAGCAGTGATATTCATTAATGCTGCAGTCATTTCCGTTTTAATCTTCACCTAAACATGTATAACACAGGTTTTAAATCGGTATTACAGGGTATGGTGTCCGGGCCTAAAGTATCCAAAAGGTATGACTTATTATTAAGGAACTACCCATCAGAATGTAATAAACTGTTCATCCAGGGATTGGAAAATCCTCTGAGATTTTTGGGGTCTAGACCGATCGGCCGTACATGTGCGTATTATTCGGCAATCGCAGATGATAAACTTTCTACACTGACTTCATTAGTAAAGATGCGGACGCCACAACAAAAAGTGCCGAGCGTACTTTGGTTAACGGAATTTAAATAAGTCACGTGTGTACAGCGACGTTGTTTGAACAGAATGTAATGTCGTTATTGGATTCCCTAATAGACTTAACAAGACTCCTATAAAATGAATCATACACACGATCAACAGTGTCTTCTATCATTAAAACTTAAGGATACTTTCCAGTTTGAGATACCAAAGTTCCCGTCTTCTTTAAAGCTGGTGGATAGATTTTGATGTTGGACTGTCGAAATTTCATTCTGTTCGAATACGTCACTGTACACACATAACTGATTGAAATTCCATAAACCAAAGTACGCATTACACCTTTTGCTGTGGCGTTCACATCTTTACTAATGAAGTCAGTGTATTAAGTTTATAGTCTGCGATTGCCGAATAATGCGCGGACGATCGGACTAGATCCAAAAAATCTTGGAGGATTTTCCAATCCACAGATTAAGAGTTTATTACATTCTGATTGGTAGTTTCATAATAATAAGCCATAACTTTTGGATACCTTAAGCCCCGGACACCCTGTATTTATTTACAATTTATAAAAAATATCAGTTAAGAGACATTTGTATTATATTTATACTTAAACAAAATTACATTGTATCACAAAGACATAACACTTATGTCGGTTTTACCAATGTTTTTAAGGGCAAAAATTATAACAAAATACTAATTATGTACTTTAAAGTCCAATCATCTCCACTATAAATTTAAACAATTTTAAATATTGATATAGAATGGGCCCAAAATGTATTTGAGCTCGCATATTTTAAATGCACACATTTTAGAGCCCATTCGGGAATGCAGATATTCCAGTTTGTTAATATTCGAATGTGATTCATTTTTTGAGTTCTTAGCTATTACCTTTTGCTACATCTATGCACAGTCTTTGCCAAAGAGTACTTTTCGTAAAAGCCATTAATTTTCATTTTGGGCAATATTTAACCAAAATTATTGCGCATTGAACGAAAACACACACTACCATCTAGCACTCCAAATTGAAACATATTACAGAAATTTCTATTTTTAGCATCTTTATTATTTACTGATAAATGGGCAGCGTCAATTTTAATCATGATTAGTTGTTTTAACGTCTAGTTCTATAACTGAGTTACTGGTAATGGTCAATAACTCGTATACTTCTCATTACAAATTTTCTTTTACGGTAATATAGTTAATTAGTTTTAATCGATGAAAAACTATTCTTCAAATAATAAGGAAAGGCATCTTGAATATAATGTCTTCAATTAAATATCTTTAATACCGTATATTTCCGTATAAAAGCCGAGAATTTTTTGAACTTTTTTTTAAAGTTGAAGCAAGAGGGTCAGCTTATATATGGATCCGCAAAACGAGGAGAAAAAACGTAGATTAGCAAAAATGCTTTATCCACACAGAAATATTTTCTGTTAACCATAAGATAGAGATTTTAAACTTTTATTTTTTGTGTGCTTTAAATAGAATTTTTATTACAAAACTCAGTGGCGCAACAACCCATAGAAGTACAAGACTTACTGTGCCCATCTCAGTTTTTATAACCTTGGGCACTGTGGTGCTTGAGCAGATGTTATGGCCTGGTCTGATGGGAGAATTTTTAAAAGTCATATAAATTCCTCAAAGTCGTATCAGATTCCAAGCTTCCAAATACAATACTGGCCATTAAAATTGCTACGCCAGGAAGAAATGCAGATAACAAAATGATATTTATTGGACAAATATATTATACTGGAAATAACAAGTGATTAAATTTTCAAGAAATTTGGGTGCATAGATCCCGATAAATCAGTACTCATAACAACCCTCTCTGGCAGTAACAATAGCACTTATACGCCTGGGTATTGAGTCAAACACAGATTGGATGGCATGTGCAAGTACAGATGTCTATGCAGCTTCCACACGATGCCACAGCTCATCAACCGTAGTGACTGGCGTATGGCGACGGGCTAGTCCCTCGGCAACCATGGACCAGACGTTTTCTATTGGCGAGAGATCTGGTGAACGTGCAAGCCAGGGTAACAACCAACATTTTCCATATCATGGAAGGTTCATACAATACCGGCAACATGCGGTCGTGCATTATCCTGCTGAAACGTAGGGTTTAGCAGGGCTCAAATAAAGGGTGGAGCCATGGGTCGTAACACACCAGAAATGTAACGTGCACTGCTCAAAGGGCCGTCAATGCAAACAAGAGGTGAACGAGACGTGTATCCAATAGCATATCCAATAGCAACCAGTACCATCATGCCAGTTGATGTGTCAGAATGACTATGACGAATGCACGCTGCCAATGTGCGTTCACCACGATGCCGCCAAACACGGATGCATCCATCTTGATACTGTAAATAGAGCCTAGATTCATCTGAAAAAATGACGCTCCTGTCTGTGATGCAGCGTCAAGGGTAGCCGCAGCTATGGTCTCCGAGCTGAGAGTCCATGCTGCTGCAAACGCCGTCGAACTGTTCGTGTAGACACTTGTTGTCTTGCAAATGACCCTATTTCTTGACTCAGGGCTCATGACGTGAGTGCACGATCCATTAAGGCCATGCGAGCAACATGCCTGTCTTCTGGTGCTGCTAGTGATAGGGGACCGTTGAGATCCAGCACGGCGTTTCGTATTACAGTCCTGAACCTATCGATTCCATATTCTGCTAACAGTCATTGGATCTCAACCGACGCGAGCAGCAATACTGCGATACAATAAACCACACACAATCTTCGCACGCTACAATTCGACCTTTATCAAAGTCATAAACGTGCTCGTACGCATTTCTGAATCTTACACGAGGCGTCACAACAATTTTTCTCCAGGCAACAACGTTCAAATGCAATTTGTGCATGAGAAACCTACTGAATAATTTCCTCATTTAAACACATTGTAGGTGTCGCTACCGGCGTCTTCTTTGTCTAAATGCGCTGAAAAGCTAATCATTTGCATATCACGGCACCTTCGCCATGTCGTTTAAATTTTGCGTCTGTAGCATGTCGCTTTCTTGGTGCAGCAATTTTAATGGCCGTGTAAATCGTAAAATTCACATTTGCTCATAGTGATATCTAAATGCTTATGATAATCATTCAGCAATTCTTTCCTCTAGTGCTTGAAACTTAGTCAACGATCGCGAGCCGTATGCGAATATCTATTTCGCTTAATTTCCAAAAAATTTTGCAATTATTATGATTAGAACATAATAATTGAATGGACAAAAAGTGAATAGATTCTCTCAAATAGGAATACCAGAAATAAAATTATAGTCATCGACGTCTGGCATTTTACTTAACAATAATTTAATTCAAAAAAAATTTTATCTCTCATGGTGACATGTTTGAAAATTAGAAGAATTTTTTTAATTCGACTTATATACGTGTTTTGAATTTTGAGTAAATTTTTAAAGAGAAAACGCATTCTCGACCTATATTGGTTTGTATTTGAAAATATATGGTAGTTAAATATTGACCAGAAAAAAGTAAAGAAATTCAACTGAAGTCACTTGTAATTTCATTTTAAAATGTATACAAATCGTAATTCCGCTCAAGTATTAAAAAATGAGGATAGTGTTATTCATATTCAGATTTTCAACTTCGAAAAATTAGCGATTTTCTTGAAATTGAATTAAAATTATCTCTCAAACTACATCCGAAGAATAAAAAAAAAATCTGAAAAAAAAAATCATGAAAAATAACTGCCGCATTGTTAACGTTATAAGAAGATCTGATTAAAGTGATCGCCTATTGTGTGAATTTTGACAAGAATTTTCAGAATAAACGATACAATGTTTGCATATATCTAAAGAACCTTTTGTTCTAGTCTGATTTGGCTCTCGAGCACCTAACTCTAAGCAGCCAAAATGAAAATCACCAAAAAGGAAGCTATTCTAGGCCAAATAAAATACTAACTTGAAGCAAACCAAATGTTTCCAAAAACAAATCATTTCGAAATGTTGACATACCAAAATATGAGTCATACCAAAATATACCTAAAAAAAAGGATCACAATCTGAAAAAAGGGAACCGTTTCCTTTTCTTGAAACTCCTCCAAATACCACAGTTTCACCTTTTTAAAAGCGGTAGACATGGAAAGTAACAAAATTGAAATTCGCGAGTAGAAAGTAACCAGATTTTGAAACAAATGTATGAATGCACAAGTAAACTGCAATTTGTATAATTTAGGTTAGGACATATAAACATCCTTTAAGTACGCTAAGAAGAATTTTCTAAGCTAAAGAAAATAATGTTACAAAGTGAGGTTCTTGGCAACGTTTGCGTTAGTTATTATCCACAATGATGCAGTATCTTAAGATATTTCAGAAATTCTTCTAAAAAGGGGGTTTTGAATTATTTATTAGCTGTGGCCAAAAAAATTTAAAAAGTGCCATTCTTTTCGAGTATATAAACAGCGTAAACATCATTACTTGGAGCCGTTAATATTTGTTCGTATAAAGCAGGGGTCGGCAAACCGTGACTCGTGAACCGCATGCAGCTTTTTTGCATTGACGGCTGTGGTTCTTCAGACTGCAACCTTTATATATCCTCCAAAAATTCATTGTTTAAAAGAAAAAATTACTGTTTCCCTTACTTTTTTAGCTTTATAATTAACTATTGAAAAAATTGTCATGTATTTGCATATACTTTAAAGTATCCGACAACGTTCGGAACCGTGATTTTGCAAAAGCGTATAAATGGATAATATTTATGATATTTAGTGTCACTTAAATTAGAATACATGTATAAAATTATTTAAGGACATTTTTAAAAAAAATTTATTTAAACACAATATTTCGGCAAAAAATTAACTTAGAATAACCATTTTTCAAAATGTTCTCCTTTTGTGAAAAATGCCTCTATTATAATAATATTTTGCCTGTATATAGCTCAGACCTCTGTACAGAGGCTCAACTAGAAGTTTTGAAATATATATCTTAGAAGTGGGTTTATCCATGTTTTACGACAGCAGAGGGGAGAAATTTTAGGAAAAAAAAAACGCCGATATAATTATTTTAATTGATTGTAAATCTGAAAATAATGTAAATTTTTCAAAAATCGTAGTTGCGCGTCTGTACAGAGGTTTGAGCTATATACAGACAAAATATTTTTATAATAGAAGCATTTTTCACAAAAAGAGAACATTTTGAAGAAAGGTTATTCTAAGTTAATTTTTTGCCGAAATATGTTATTTAAATAATTTTTTTGTCAAAATGTCCTTAAAACAACTTTATACGTGTATTCTAATCTAAGAGACACTAAATATCATGAAAATTATCCATTAATGTGCTTTCTTAAAAGCACGGTTCCGAACGTAGTCGGATACCTTAAGCATTTGATTGCTGTAAAGCAGTTACTTCTGTATTTAATTCTTTTCCATTAACAAATTACAATGATAATCAGGGGAAACATTATAATTAGTTCTAAGACAGTAAATTTCATCTTTTTGGTAAAAATAGGGCTGTGGGAGTACACTACTTAAAGCAATTTTTATCAACTTTTTCTTATTTGTATACATGAACTCTTTGGAGCTTTGATGTTTAGATAAGAATGATACTTAACCTCCCCCAGCAGAAGTGACAAAAACACATTCCGTATTTACGACTTGCTTAAAAGTTAATAAAAGAGGATTCAAATGTCTTTTATATTCTAGAACAAAGACAACATTTTAAGTATTATAGGAAACATGAAATTTTCGATTAAAGCATGTACATTATAACTCGGTGGCGTAACGGAGAATATTAGGGCCCCCTATAAAGTCAGGTTTTGTGCCCCCAAGCAAGATCTTTCTAGGCGTCAGTCAGACTTTGCCCCCCCCCCCGCAACGCCACTGGTACAGAAAATTTTCATGAAGCTTGAAAGTTTAATTTCCAACGCTTGATGTTTTGACAGTAATTGTTCTTGTTCTGTCAACCACAGAAGCAAAAATATTTTTGATGGTTCTTACTTTTAGAAGGAATGAAAAATGTTAATTTGTATAGAAATTTTTTTTAATATTGTAAAATATATTAATTGGAACTTGACAGTCTTGTCGGTGTTAGAGCACCCTTCTTCCCCTCCCCACCTCTTTTTTGCGTACGCGTATGCATGATGTAGCTTAATTATCTTGTTTCGCTTACAATTTGACTCTCCTCTCTCGCAAGTCTGCTGACCCCCTGGTATAAAGTAATGAATTAATACTAACACAATTCACTGCAATACGTTGCAAAATTTATAAAATAATTAATATCCTATTAGCTCAAGAAAAATTCCCGGACCACATGCAAAGAAGTATTTTTAATATGATCCTAATATATCTTTGCAAAATCTTCCTAGATCATATATTTGAGAAAAATATTGTTTACATTATCTAAAGGTTTTGATCGCATAAATGATTATTAGAGTTTTTAAACTCAGTTTAAATACAGATACCATATGTATGTATATAAAATCATAATTTATTTTGTATATTCGAAAACTAACTGTTGAACACTGGGCTACTTTATCGAATGAATCTCTCTAATTATGGTTTTTAAAATTTATCTCTCCACTTGTTGTGCTAAATCAAATCATGTTGTAAAATAATAGTGTAACATAAAGAGTTACCAATATTCAAACTGATATTATTGTAATCTAAACAAAAAACACACATATATATATAGTCCCTTTTTTTAAAAAAATAACTTTAATTTTGGTATATGGGAAAAGATTATTTTTTTTAGTGGAATAACAATGGATTCTATCTTTATCGATGCGAAAGTTCTAATCGGTAAGCAGAATATGCATCAAGTTATTGTTATTAAATGTTGTTGATGTAATAAGAAAGGGCTTACTTTCTGTAAGATATTAACTATGAAAAAATTTTAGTTTTGATTTGAAATTCCAGATATTTTTAATTGAGATTTTTTGAATGTTAAATTTAAGCATTTATAGTTTTTTTATTATTAATTAATCATTTTATTTTTTATATTTGTAAGTAGATTTCGATTTGGATTTCAGGCCTCTTTTTATGTTGCAATAAAGACTTTTGGTGACTGGTAAGATGGGTTGGAGAAAGATATTAAACATCTTTGATGCGTGTTCAGAATGTTGTTGATTTTAGTTGAAACAAGGTTGCACAACTCATAAAATAGTAAATGAACTTTAATGTTATTTGTTATTATATAAAATATATGAGATACATTGTAACACGATGTTCTACAGAAAGGTAGACAATATGGAATGATAATTAGTGTTGCCAAACGAGAGAGAGAGAGACAACAAAGAAATTAAGAGTTAAATTAGTTATCTTCAGTTCATGCAGCCATAGACTCATGAAAAATACTTGTAATTTAAAGAATACAAATAGAAATATGCCACATGCACTTATTCAAGGAACAACGTTGTAATCATTTTCTCGTCGAAAGATTTCCTGTGTTTACTAAATCTGAATAAAGCTATGAGCAATTAACCTCTCTCGGTTCAAAATATAAAAAAAAATTAAGAAAATCTTCAAAAGCAACATTTTATAAAACTCTACCGTTTGGTCAACTTTAAAAATTAGCAAACGCACACACACCTCATCGTATACTGAAGATTATCATTATCAAAAATAAGATGTAAACTTATTTTTCAATCTAACTGAATAGAAATCAAGATGTATACTGTAATGAAATAAGTCTTATAGTTTTAGATTAAAAAAAATTTGGTTAAAGTTTTTATCGAACACAAAATTTTATTTAATCTCTTACTAGTTTGAAGTTTGAAATTTTTAATGCTTAAGATCAAAACATATGCAACAAAAAACGCAAACGCTTTTAAAAGAAATTAAAGGATTTTTCCTGAAAATTATATATTTTTAAGGGCTTAAATATTTTCTTTGGTTAAATTTACAGTGGACTATAATGCACAATTAACTATTGTTTACTTTTGTTATTGTTTTGATCGCTATTGAATGGTAAAGGTAACAGCTGAACTGAATATTTTTAATCCAAACATCCATTCTACATGAGAGAAGTGGAGTGTATTTGACTTATCTAAGCTCTCCCTCCATAATATCACTCTATAGTCTTTGAAGATCTGTTTTTAAATCTATAATCAATAAATTTAACTACTTTTCTAATTGGAAATTATAACTTACTGTTCAAAAATTTTTTTAAAGACCTTTTCTAAAAAAAGCAAATAGCTTTTTATTCTTCAGGATCTAGAAAATTACCCTAATAGAAACACAAGTATGAGTGACAATTTGAAAATACTTGCATTACATTACAGCAGTGTGTTGTTTTTAGTTTTGGCGAAAAGAAATGTGTCTAGGATTCCTCTTTAAATTTGTTATATGACTGTATCTTGAAGAGATATTGAGTTTTGTTGGATGAGAGAGAGATATTTCAGGTCTGTTACTAACTTTTCCATGTTAACTTAGGATTTATAGCCATCAATTGTTTTCACAACTTAAAAATTATTGATAGATCAGGATTTTTTTTAATGAGTTCATTTATGAATTTAAATGAAGCAGAATAAAAGCAGTGCATGATTGCACAGAACAAAGCAGTTATCCATGGCATATATAGCTCCTCTTTATTTACATTCATTGCATCTCCAAAAAAACACTAAAAGTTCTTTACATTTTTTTCAAGCAAAATGGATATCTACTGGAAGTAAACAATTTTACTGGAAACGCAACCAAAATTACTCTACTACTTCAACTTTAAAACAATTTAACTTTTTTACACGTTAAATGTTAATTGTTTCATTAAAATTAGACTTGAGATGAAAAAAAAGTGTTATTTTGGTTTAAACTGGATAAACAAATAATTTCAAATAGTTCTTCTGTAAGAAAGAATTTACTTCTTGGTAGGATAGTTTTCACACTTAAAAAATAGCTATTAATGCAGAAGAGACTCATTGCATTTTTGTTATCCTTCTTTAAATACGAATTAAAAGAATAATCACCATTTCTATGAGTGTTTGTTCATCATCGATGGAATCCAAGTCGATTTCTTCCTCCTCCTCCTCTTCTTCGTATTCTTGGTGTTGCATCTTGAGCTGAAGAACAAAATATTTTTAAGTGCTCATCAGTTGCAATACTTTAATATGTAAACTAAACACATATTTTTTTAAAATGAGAATTTATTCGATACATCTAATACAATAAGTAATTTAATTCTGAACAACTGATGATGATGCAAATTTAATAAATATTCAAAAATAGATAAGACCTGAGAAGAAGAATATATGCAGGGTATCCGGACCTAAAGTATCCAAAAGTTATGGCTTATTATTACGGAACGGGCCCATGAGAATGTAATAAACTGTGCATCCGTGGATTGGAAAACCCTCCGAGATTTTTTGGCTCTAGTCTGATCGGCCGCACGTGCGCGCATTATTCGGCAATCGTAGACGATAAACTTGTTACACTGACTTCATTAGTAAAAATGTGGACGCCACAGCAAAAGGTGCAGTGCGTACTTACTTTGGTTAACAGAATTTAAATCAGCCACGCATGTACAGCGACGTTTTCGAACAGTTCATCGATAAAGATGAACTGTTCGAACTCTAATAATGATTATTAGAGTTTTTACAAAATGCTGAAGTCTTTCAAGAATGTTGTTGCAAATCAGTCACCTGAGAACGAACAAAATTGCGCAGCAGTTATTTCTCTGCTTCAAAAATAAATCTTGTCGGAGATTTTTAAGGATTTTAAAATTTAGATACCCAATGATTATTTATCTAGCGTACAAGAGATTTTCTGAAACCAACAACATTGCAGACTGTATTAGATACGGTTGTACGTTCTCGATGAGAACACAAGCTCTCTAATAAGGAATATATATATATATATATATATATATATATTAATAGCTCCATTTTTTTTACATACTGCCTTTTTGGTGAATTACAGCATGAATGAAGAAATCATTGTATATTTATTTATAATGTACATCATTTAGACTCTTATTTATTCGTAATCATCATGTTTCTCGTCCAAATAGGAAAGAAAATGATTTTCTGTATAGTATAATTGTCTACTGCAGAAGAATCGAAAGATAATTTCTATTGAAAATTATCTCCTGTGTAAAATGTTCTGTTTAAATAATAGATTTACTTGTGTGGAGATAAAATATTCCTTTCTCATACATACTCTGCTATAATGAAGAAAATACTGTTAATTACTATTTAAATTTCAGTAATCAATGTATATTTCAAATCATGCTCGAAATGAAATGAAAAATAACTACAAAGTTTTTAATTTTATTTATGATTCAGGTATTGTGCCAAAATTCTTATTGTGGTATAATTGGATGAGTTCCGGGTGCTTCTTTTTATAAACATTCAACCAAAAATCCTTTACAGAATTCAGATCAAGGGTATTTGGCACCTGTTCTAAATACTCCATTTTGTTTCAGTCTGACTTGTGCTGTCTATGTGGCTTATAATTTGTTATTTTTATTTCGAAAAATATTCCGCTGTTGAAAGTACATTTTGTGACTGCATATCAATAAATGTTATTTTAAAAAATTAGATCAGCTATACCTAATGCAATATTAAAAAATATTTTTTTTACTAATAAAAAATCTTATGCATGTGATTGTTAAAAATTTCTCATCCCCTTTTTCTTGTTTAACAAGATTTTCGATTGCCTAACTTAAAAATAGATGGGATTTATAAATTGAGGAGCTATTTTAGTTATTTTAAATTACTTTATTTTAATTTTAATTTCTACATTTTTTGTTACATTTATTTATAAAATTTACACCCCATTTTTAAATATAGGGCGTAAATATTAAACTAAATATTGAAATTTTTTTAGAACTGTTAGTAAGGAAGCAATGTGTATATTGCTTTTCCTTACCTGGAATTTAGTTTGAACAAATGTTTTTAAAGAATAAAGCAAAAGCGATTTGAAGTATGTATCTAGAATCAATTTATCTTGCCAATATTTATCCTTATATTAATTAATATTAACTCTATCTTATATATTGAAAATTCTCCTCTTTTTTACTTTCAATTAAATGTGTAGAAAAGAGGAATGTAATCTGTGAGCTACTGAAAAGAATTATATATAAAAAAAGATAACTTCAGAAAAATATTTATGTTTTTTCCCCATTTCATAAATTTAATATTAATAATGTGCGGAATAATTATAAAAATTTGAAAATCATCTCAACTAGAAATATTTTATATTATGAAATTTTTTTATCCCTTTTTAATTATACAATATATTTCTCTGCATTTTCATCAGAATGATTTAATTTTAAAATTTTGATTTCCTTGTAGCAAAATATTTTTATAAACCAAACGATGAAGTATACCAAGTTATAAATGCATTCTTTAAAATAATTTTGTCTTCCATTAAAACTAAAAAGAATTCAAGCAAATGCACGTGTATCTTATATACGTCTATGCACTTATTGAGGATATACTTCATTAAATACGAATTAATTGACTAATATGAATACACAAAACCTTTTATAAACGTATAAAACTTCTTTTAAAGAAATTTTGCTTAAATTTTTCGTTTACTTTTCATACGCTCTTCCCTAAGATTCGAAGTAATTGCTTATATTTCTTGAACATGTTTAGGAGCGTCGTTGTACATAATAAGCAAAATATATATATAGATTTATTAAAAGTTATTAATTTTCACTCTTGTAAGGAAAATGTACAATGAATAAATTGGGAAATAAATCATAGTTTATTTATTAAAATATGTTAAAATATCAAATATTTTTATTTAATATTTCCAATATAACACTAGTTACTTTTCCTTATTGCACTCATATTTGAAAGTTAATAAGAGAAATTTAACGGTAATTGAAGGGGAATATGCACTAAGTATTTAGAAACCTCTGCAAAAGCAGATATCTGCGGTCCTGAGATATATCACGATCTCCACTATCATTTAAGAGCTATCTTGTAGCTGACTAGTGTGACGTCAATACTCACTCACTCACCCATCAGTAAATATGTTGTCGGAAACAACATTGGCATCAGCCGCATACAAGATGCAATAAAGTACAGAGTTATCTTATTTTGAAAAAGTGTAATAATCGGGTACAACAGAAATGGTCGATCCTTAAGGGACATATCTAGCAAGTTGAGTTGAGTTGCCACAAATCGAATGTGATTCAGAAGTGGAAGACGAGCAGTTATCGGAGTATGGCTCAGGGTCGGCAGACCCGCGAAAGTGGAAAATGGAGACCGACAAAGGCTGTGCAAAGGAATTCGGAAGAACCGCACTCAGCCAATGGTCCACATACGTCAAGAGTTTCCACTAGCATCCGGGTGTATTGTTTAGAAAAATACCATCCGTAAGGAAGCTCATCTGCTTAATTTTCATGATCTTGGTGTTGTTCTTAAGTCTTTAATTACCAACCGCGCTGTTTAGTTAAAGAGGTGCAAAGCACATCGACAGTGGACAGTAGATTAATAGAAATGGGTTCTCTGGAGTGATGGAATCAAGGTTCGCCCTTTACCATTCGGATGGCATAGTGTAGATCTGGCATCTGTCGGTAGAATGCCTCCTGCCAGAATGCATTGTGCCAACAGTTAAGTTCGGCGAAGGTAGAATTGCAATCTGGAAATGTTTATTTATTTATTTTTTTCTTCTGTTTTAATCAGCGATCCTTAGTCCCAATTAACGGTAAGCTCAGCACTGTACTATTTTGGATGGCAGTATGCTTCTTACGTTATGACAGTTCTACTGGTTTGATCTATGATACTTTCAGGTTGACAACACCAGAGGGCCCTGTGGATTCATAAGGCAATAATGGGATTAATCAAATGGTTTGACCTGCTTAGAGCCCAGGCCTGAACCCATTGAAAACCTCTAGGATGAATTGAACGCTGAATTAAGGGATGCAACAACCGTACAAATTCAGTGAAGGAACTTGCCTGTCGTCTCCAAGCAGAATGAGGAAAAATACCACTAGCTCACATACAAGGACTTTGAGAAAACTTATCCAGAATAGTTGCGACCGTAATTGCTTCTCATGGAAGCTCTATTAACTATTGAATGAAAATAAATGGTATTTTCTTTTCAATCACAGGTGTCCAAATACTTATTGGTAAACAGTGTAGTTAAATGGATTGCACTGTAACAAATAAGAAAAAAGAGTTTTTCAAGTTACATAGCGTAGTATTAAATGGGATCAACTATTTTGATTTATCACAAAAAACAGTTGAATTACAATTTGTTTTTTAGATTTCGCATTAAGAAAAATATGTATATAACTATAAAATAATATAATCATGACTTAATATATATATATATATATATATATATATAACTATCTTTATTTAAAAAAATTATAGAAAGTTTTGCAATGTTGAATTTAAAATCCCAAAATAACCTTTAAATGGGAATTTTTTCATCACCAAAGACATGATTTCGAAAGATTTCGTATTCATGATGAGCATTTTTAGGGAAGTCTTAAGTTGAAAATTTCTTTTAAGAATTTTATTTTGTCAAAATTAATTCAGATACAATTACCATTATATGGTGGTACAATGAAAAAGGTAGAAATATGTTTAAGAAAATTTTTGCTTTCTTATGACAGTCACAAAGTGAAATATGCATATTTCTAGTATGTCACCTCTTCTGTTTTCCAGGAAAAAAATTTTCTTAAAACAAGCAATTTATATACCCACCGTTACCCAAAGTAATTTTTTCACCATAATTAATTATTAAATCTCATTACTTCATTCAAAAATCTTGAATTAAAAAAAATGTCAAATAACCATGATAATTTGACTTTTTATTGTTGTTAATTCGTTAAGTATTAATAGCACTCATTACTAACTTGATTTGTTTGATTAATTATTTTACATTATTAGTTTTTTTCCTTTATCAAGACAAGATATATCAAAAAAGGAATTCGAGTAATCTTTTTTTATCGACTGAAGTTAATTGATATCCGTTTCAAAGCTTTGTGCACTCAGTTCAAGGAGTATTAACTTATAGTTCTTCATTCAACATTTTACAGAAATAAATTATTTTTTAAGAAATAGTACAAAAAATTACCCAGATTTTTAAAAACATTAACATGCTTAAATGTAATTTCATTACGAAACAATATATATACATTAAAATAATAGATAAAGTTACCAAAAAGGTAATTTTAACAGCAAAAGAGAATCTTCTATACATCAAATTTTAATTCTACCGGAAAATAATTTTAAAATAATTAATAATAAATTAATTAATATTAACTCCAAAAAAATAACTTTCAAAAACTTGCATTAAAAAATGTATACATTTCATTATCAAAAAAAAAAAAAAAAAAGAACACAACTTTTATGTTTCATTTAGAATTAAACAATTTTTTTAAAAAAAAAAATTGTGTAATTTTTTTCTAAGACTATCTGTATCAAAAATATTTAAAACAGACATATAGATTTCCTCAAAATTTTGTTTTTAATAGTTTTATTTAACTTGAGGAAGAAAGAAATAGATAACATTCTTTCCTTGTAAATAATAAAATATTTCTATAGATTTCGTTGTATTCCTTTGAAAACTTCACTTGCTACTGATATGAATACCGTTTTTCTTTGGACGGCCGGAAACAAAGATTTGCTTTGATATTAAACACGATGTTTTTCATTCGAATGTCAAACGTAAAGTCAAAATTATCAGTTGGTGTTGAAATGCTATTTTTATGCTCTCAGCTGTTCAGTGTGAAGGTGTATAAGAAACTCTGGAAACACTCCAAAGAGAATTGGCCTCCCCCTTCTTCATTATACCACCCACAAAGTTATTTAGGTCAGGCTCCCCCAATTCACTCACATAATCAATCATCTAGTTATTACGAACAGATCTCACTGAAGGTATAATAGAACATTCCAAATTTTACTAAACTTACAAATCGATTTACGGACGTTAATTTCTCATACTTGCACTAAGGTAGTCCAGCACGTCCATAAGAGTCCATGTTAAATTGTGTAAGTTTTCTCAGAAACTACTTATTTCTTATGGATAAAATTTTTACAGTAGGTTATGTGTACTATCAACAAAACTTTAACGAAGAGTTTTGTCTTTTTGTTGAAAATTAAAGTAATTATGAATTGTTTTAAATAATGTCCAATTTTTTCCATAAAATTTAGTTTTAAAAAGCCCTATTTAAAAAGGTTTGCCAGATATACCTAATTCTCTCCATTAAAATGTGTAAACATATTAAAAGTACGCTCACTGAAAATTTGAGGATTATATAATAAGTAGTTTTCGCGTGGAAAAGGTACATAAAATGAAAAATATTACATTTTGAGAAAATAGGCTTTATAGTAAAAATTTGTAATTTATTGAGCATTTACTTTTTTAATACTTTCCAGAAGCATATGAAGCATTTTCTTTACCCTCTACGCCTACAAAAGACTTCTAATTTTCTTTTTTCATTACTTTTAACAATTTTGCCTTTTTTTAGGATTTTAAGATGCTTTCGTTTGGCTACACGAATCCTACGCACATCTAATTTTTTGAAGCATGACACACAGTTATAACTTGATTCAATATCACAATTTTTTTAAATCATTAATTTTGCTACATGACTCACATTGAACAGTGCAATAGCCATATTTTTGCCTAATTTTAGAGTTTTTAATTCCACAAATGTTGATCTTGGAATCACTGACCATATAGTGTTATTAACATCATACCGTTATTCATAAACTTTTGGATAAACCTATACACTCTAATTTTTCCACTTGATTATCATATAGATTCACGCTCGTCAAAAACTTATGTAAAGAGAAACACAAACACTCCTAACACAGCTCATTTGATGCGCATCAAGGAATATCTTCATTTACAAATAAATAAAAATACTTCTGATTATAGTATTTCTTCATACCATATATCATTTTAAACAGAACTATTTAAATTTTTAGAAAATATGGAAGAGTGAAAATTGACAATTTTTCCAAAATTCACGTGCTGGACCCTCTTAAAAATTTAAGAATCTGATTTACACTCTTGAGAGTGAAGGGAAATACAAGAAAAACAAAGGTTGTATGTGTGTGTGTGATGAGGCAAATTATATAAATAAAATCCTTCATGAAGAGTGTAAGCTTTACAATGTAAGCCTTATGTACAGCAAAGGTTGAAACAAACTTTTTAAAAAATAAATTTTATAAATATTATTAACAATACGAATGTTTGGCAATATTCTTCCTTGCCCATATTTACACAGTTTTGTGACCTAAGTAAAATGAAAGCGTCCTCTCTCTAAAAATTTAGCTTATAATATTACACATATTACTAACTTATACACACATTACTAACCGAGGAAATTTAGGGTTAAATCTGACAAGATTGAGGACAAATGTAGAAAATTTGTTATTGAAGCCCCAGATTCATCCCTATCATTATTAATATTTGTTTGTTGATCTGTTATTTTATGTATAAATTAAATTTTAAACTAATTAGCATGTTTTTCTTAAGTTTTAATCTCTATACTTCACTACAGTTAGCAATTTAAAATTTTCAAAGTAGATCGGTAACAGCTGTCAAAAAGATATTTAAGTTGATCAATTTGCAAAAATTCAATATTACGTAAACAGGGGTCTACCCAAAACCGAAAAACATGGCAAGGGCATGTAAGAGACAAAAAAGTTTGGGAACGTCTGCTTTACATCATTATTCTGTAATCAATGATGGTAGCATAAATATTAAAGACTTGGATGTAGTTACAATACGGATCAGAATGTTTTTCCTAAGGACTGTATCATATCTAGAAAGAAATAGTTATTTACCGATTTTATAAATAATCAAACAGTTTCTTTGAATAAAAAATAATTGAATTGAACATTATGATATCGCAAATGATCACTTCTGAACGCATGTTTTCAAGATGTTTTTATTCTTCTGAAAACGATGATTTTTAAGTAGACAGAAAAAAAGAATATCCTTGCTTTGAGAGCATAATAACACTAAAGTAGAAAACTACTGCTATATTTTAATAGACTAATGAGAAATGAATTTAAACTGAATAATTTTAAAAGTATTCATTTTTTCACCTTAATATTGCTAATATATCTATAATTTCTTTCAAATGTTTATCAATTTCTAATGCAGAAAAATATACGAACAATAAAAAATGCATGTTATTATAAATATTTATGTTAAACTTTTTACTCATCAACACTGCTTGTCAAATTGTTTCATGTATCAAATAAAATTGAAAAAAAAATTATCCACATCTTCTGCGTGGGACATGATAATGCACATGTTACCGCTAAAGTTCAGAGATCAGCTAATCTGCACATTAACAAGAGTGAGTGCGGAAAGTTGTTTTATTTCTCAAATTACATTACCTGCTAGGCACTCGTTAAAGTGAAAATAAGATCTTTAGTGGAACAACAGCAATGTTTTTATACACTGAAATGAAATATTATTTAATTATTTTTAATATCTAAAGAATCAAGCTATTACAATCGAACAATCAACACAATGATAGAATCAATCAATTGAAAAACTACAATACAAAGAATCAAACGGTTTAAAATATTGTTGCAATGAAGAGGAAATTGACATAATGCTATTTATTTATTTTTCGATATCTAAAGAATCATGTTAATACAATCAAGCAAACAACAAATTAGTTGATAGAATCAATCATCAATCAAATGAAAAATTACTCGAATAAACAAACAAAATAATCAAACGGTTTAACATATCATTACAATCAAAGATATGAATTTGCGAAACATATGATAAAGTTATGCTTACTCATTAGTGCAATTTAAATCTCGTTTCTAAATATTTAGGATAATTTATTCTGAGAGGAGTCAACGTTTTTTCAATTAAAATTTCTAGTAGGAAGAAAGTGAGAGAAACGAACTTTTAAACTTTAATGATAAGGAAACCGCTATCATTAAGATTGGTCAGTTAAAATGCGGGAAATTCTTGATTCCGCACTTTAGTGGAG
Organism: Trichonephila clavipes; assembly: GCA_019973935.1. Taxonomy (NCBI): domain Eukaryota; kingdom Metazoa; phylum Arthropoda; class Arachnida; order Araneae; family Nephilidae; genus Trichonephila; species Trichonephila clavipes. The sequence goes on from BMAU01018312.1 coordinate 1,045,410, forward strand.
CAAATCATTTAATCTGCAGATTAACTAGATGATTCGCATATTAACGGCTTTCGAGCTTTAATTAACGCATATATCCAAAGACCCAAAAATAAAAAGGAGGAACATTGTAAAGGAAATATAATTTCCGATTTTATTGTCACTTGCATTTGTATTTAATTGTCAGTCATTGAACTCAATAGCACCACATCTTTTTTTAATTTGCTAAATTGATGCTCAAAAATTGCCGGCGAAGATTTTATTTTAACATCACTAAGTAATTTAAATATAAATAGTTGTTTAATACTACATGATGAAGTGTAACCGAATGTTTCGCTGTTTGAAAAGCTTATCCCTAAGTTAATGGATTCATCTTATATACCATTAATACTAATTACTAACTAGTAATCCTATTGAAGCTCCGAAAAAGATGACACTGAATTATATTTTTAAAATTGTGTTACAGTATTTCCTCCTTATAGAAAGAAATATTGAAGATTTCATTAATTAATTAATGTTTTTTAAGCATTAGATATTAGTTACAAAGTTTATTTATAACTCTTTTCATGTTTTGTTTTAAGGTCATTTAAACCAAAATAATTTAAAATATATAGTATCCGTACAATTTATTCGAAGACTATATAATAATTTACTACAGTTCGAAATAGAAAGAACTCAAATGTAATTTAATGAAATACTATTCATTTATATATAAAGCATTGATAAAGTAGTAAAAAAAAAATTATGCATTTTTGAATTAAGATATTGGAAAGTCGCTGTTTTTTAAATTGATAATGATTACGAAGCCAGCAAAAGTGATTTGAAATTTTCATTTGAATACTTGACGATAGAGTCATAACAAAAGATTTCGAGGCAATCTATATTTTGTTTAAGGTAATCCGACTACGTTCGGAACCGTGATTTTGCAAAAGCTTATAAATGGATAATATTTATGATATTTAGTGTTACTTAGATTAGAAAGTATATACAATTGTTTTAAGAATATTATTACAATACAAAATTATTCAAGTACAATATTTTGACATAAAATGAACATAGAATGACCCATTTTCAAAACATTCTCCTTTTAAGAAAAATGCTTCTATTATAATAATATTTTGCTTGTATATAGCTCAGACCTCTGTACAGGGCTGAACTAGAATTTTTGAAATATACAACATAGAAGTGGATTTATCCATATTTTGCTACAACAAAGGGGAGGAATTTTAAGAAAAAAAACGCTGATAATTATTTCAATTGAAGATAACTCTGAAAATAATGTGAATTTTTCAAAACTCCTAGTTCAGACTCTCTGGAGAAGTCTTTACTTTATATAAGCAAAATAATATTATTATAGAAGCATTTCTTATAAAAGGAGAACGTTTTGAAAAAGGATTATTCTAAGTTACTTTTGTGCCAAAATATTAATATTTAAATAATTTTTTGCCATAATGCCCTTACAACTATTTTATGCATGTATTCTAATCTAAGTGACACTAGATATCATGAAAATTATCCATTTATGCGCTTTTTTAAAATCACGATTCTGAACGTAGTCGGATACCTCAAGGTGTATTTTACGATATTAGATAAAAAGAGTTTTTAAAATAAATATTTTTTTCTTAGTAATATACCGTTGGTATATAATAATGCATTTCATCGCTGCTGTTATCTATATAAGTGTCGGATTAAATGTTTTATTAACGTCGCACACAGAAACAACCTGACGGCTGTAGGCGATGGAAATCATACTTTGAACAATGATCAAGTGTCGAAGATAATATTTGAGTCAGAGAAAGAGAGAGTTATATTTTCGTCGAACTACAAAGTTGCACAAGGGCTACTAGTGATGGACCTCGTTATTTTAAACCATGTTCAAGAGACAACAACGACACTTGAGTTGGCACCCTCTCTCCTAACTTACACACTACACCAACAGGAGAACGTTTGAACTTCAACATATGTAGCGAGCATCGGCCCCCTCTGTAAAGCGGGTCTTCAGAGGTACCAAGTTCGAACTCATAACACACCTGCCACGAGTCCGATACCTTAACCACTAAGCTACTGAGGCCACTTGAGTCAGAGAATCCAATCCGAAATTCCACAACACAGTAACGTGAAGGCTTACCTCGACAGGTTTAACGTGCACCTTAATATGGGGGATTTTAAGTGGTATCAGGATTCGAAATCACGACTCGACAGATACAGCACACACTGCAAGTTAGCGACCTTGATCACTCAGTTACCGCGGTCACTGTATGTCCCCGAAGGATGATAAAACAGCGGGAAAACCTTACTTATACTAGAAACATCAAAAAATTGGGAGAACAAAAAAAATTGCTTAAAATGCTTCTTCATATCAAAAATAAATCGCTTTAAAATAATATTTCGAGTTTGAAAATGGGCTTAAAAATTGGCAGGCTTCACAATTTGCAAATATTGGGTAAACAATGGTTTAAACACCAAATAAAACTTGTTTGTTACTTTATTTCGAATTATTAGTTTATAATCTATGTACATCAAACAATTAAAATGAATTTAAGTAATTAACTAGAGAAAATATGATAAGAAACATATATCTAAATTTTTGAAACAAATAACAAACCATGGATTTAAGTTCTCAAATGATGATGATTAAATAGATTTTTTTAAAGGAAATTATATATACAGATAGAAATTAAAATGAACTCACAAATGTTATTGCAATCAAAAACTAAATTGCACAGGATTTTATATGTATATAAATCCTAAGATAATCATTTGTATCATATAAAATCTGCCTTAAAATCAGAAAATCATAAGACATGCTGTATTAGAATAAAATTGAAAATTGATCTATGAAGAATTTTTAAATTTTATCTGGTGGTTTAGAAAAATTGAATCCGAAATTAATCGTTTTTAGCTTAGATCGATCCTGATTCCAGGTTGTTTGTTTGAATACAATGGCAAAGATTGTCTGAGTTCTTTTCTAAAGAAATAATAATCCGAAGCAAACATATTCTTGTTTCGAAGTTTTTGAAGTTGTCTTCATTCATTTTAGACTTTAATGATTGTTAGAATAGCAAGTAATAAAAAAAAAAAATTTAAGTCAATTCCTACTTAGATCAGAAAATTTTTAAGCTACTTTTCATTAAATAGTTACAATTAATATAAATATGTATATACATATTACAGAATCACAACATTAAGTGGTAATTAATTTTTATTAATTATCATTAAAGTATCGTATTGTAATCCAAAACAATTGTGTAAATAAAATTTCAGTTCAACTTAATGCTTTAAAACGTGAGATAAAAACCTTTTCAAATTTTGACACAAGTCGCCAAAAATGATGCCAACGTTGCTGTACTTGTAATTCTTTAAAAATAATTAGTTTTAATCAATTAATTTTTCTTAATTACAATTAAATTATTGTATTGTTATCCAAAATAATCAAGTATATAAACTTTCAGCTCAATTGGGCGCTTTAAAATGTATTTTACTAAGGATTAAAAATTCCACCAAGATAAATCAATAAATAAATATATAGAGTGCGAGCTAATAGTAGGAATTGTGAAAAAGAGACTTCATTAGTGAATTTTAAAATAGAACTTATTTATTTCTTTTAAGGGAATAAAAGGATAATTTATGCTCTATTTTTGTATTTTTGACTTTTTAAAAATGTTTATGACAAGATTGTTGAATTTTCTTAAAACTAATATGACATTTATTTCTATCGTATCTAAATATCATCTGATGCCTATATTTCATTGACATTTAAATTTAATTCGGGAATTATTTATATCACGGAAAAAATATTCACTGCACAAAAAAATTATTATTTTTAAAACATTGCAGATATGAATAATAATGTATACGTTACATCTCTTTCAAACTTCGACTGTGCAAAGGACAATTTTTTTTCGGATAACTCAATAAAATACTCACTTGAAGGCTGAATATTTATTCCTTCATTTTTGGCATTGAAGTTTGGCAACATAGCGTACTTTTTCGTTTGGATTAACTTAGTGTTATAAATAAAATATCAAGAAAATTTGAAATATAATTCCAGCTAATGAGAGTTAGACGAAAAAATTGTTAGACCCACTTCATCCCGGCCTGGAATGTAACGTATATATATAAACATGAAAAATATCTCCCTTCTTTCATCTACTTTTCTATTACTAACTTCTGAAGAATTTCTCTCGTACGTTTTTAAAACATCTTCTGCACTTCATGTTCCTGCTCGGAGGTAAAATAACGTTCTCAAACTACTCACTGGAATTAAATGTTATTCACAAAGAGAAAAAAAAGGATAAATAAAAACTTGCTCACAAAATGATAACTACAATCAATGAGATTTCCTTTTGGACAATATAGCAAGAATGCTTAAATAAGGATTGAGTTTTTAGAATATTTGAGTAATTTAAATAATTCTAAGCACCAAGAAGCCAAACACTCACGCAATAAAGACTAAGAAATTTTTAAAAATATCTTTTTTTTCTCTTATTAATTAGTTTACAAATATTTTATAACCCTCAGAAATTTAGCAAAACTAAAATTCGATTTTAGATGTGAATAAAATAATTGTGAACACACACACACGCAACAAAACCGAAACTTAAATGCAAACAAAAGCTACAACTAAATTAATTTATTAGCTAATAGTTATTTGTAAATCCATATATTTGACGTATTCCAAGTTAAATTCATTTAAAACGAAATGCAATTGTATCTCCTGTCGAATATAAACATAAGTATCAATCTCTCACTTCGGCTGCATTCGAGAATAGAATCAATATCTGAAATAAGAAGCCATAAATCATTTCAGTTTCCTGGTATATTTGCATAAATAGCTTCGAGAAGTGAATATAGTCTCGTTGAAGAAGGAGAAGAGATGAAGCGAAGTAAAATCCTATTAAATGAAAATAAGAGCGAAAAGTAAAAAATTATATTAAATCTTTTATACTGCTCAATTACTCTGGATTAAGAGGTCAAATTTTTTGTCCAAAATGTTCCAAAAAAAAGGTACGTTTTTTATCGCATATAACTACGCATAATACTGAACAGAATGCAAAAATGGGAAAAATTTATTTTAATTTTCAATTTAAAATATTTACGCCATTTATTATTTTAAAATTGTGGAACACAAAAAACCCTAAACGTTTTCTTTTTATGTACACTTTACATGCTATGAAAAATGTGTGTTTCATGTAAAAGTTATAAAAGAATTTCTTTCATACTTACAAAAAAATTTTCATGTTCGCGTACCTTTATTTCAAACAGTTGAGAATTCTGTATGTGTATATATGTACACATATACTTTAAAGCTTGGTGTAATACTAAGTGTTTTACATTGCAATGGGAACAGAGATAATATCGAGGTTTTTTTCGATTGCTTTTCCATTTCGTCTCAAACAAGAAATTGCACATTGCCTTAGCAATCCCTGTTTCTTTAGAGAATATTTTCCACAATCTAAATTCCTGCCTTCAATGAAAAATTCCAACTTTTACCACAAAGTAAACCCCGAATAAGAAATATTCCAGTACCATGGACAAACTGCATTTCTTAAAAACACTTGCACTAATAATCTCACAATAAGAATTAAAAATGCATGCAAATCAAAGATATAAATATCAGTGCCCATACAGCGTATGGGTAAACCGATTGTGGCTATCTTTCGGTAGCCCGTACGATAAATGGGCAAACCAATTAAGGAGTTAAAAATCAGTACGTTGACTAATTAATTAGCATCTCATTTTATATCTTTACTAGGAGGCTGCCCCTTGTCCGCTAAACGGTGGACCAACCTCCATTGTACAAATTATGTATAACTTTAAAACTCATTGCTAAAATTGTAAAACTGTAATTTACATGTATTATGTAGTTATGGGTTGCTTTTTTATGTGATAACTTCTATTGGCGCGATTTGCTAGAGAGTAAACTTGAATGAACGTCACACTCGGGAATGTAACGCTTATTTGGCTTTTTTCGCTTGTATTCGGAAAACATTTTCCGACAAGTTTGTCCACTATCTAAAAAGAAATCACGCGATCTGGCTACCTTTTTTTCTGGTCGGGTCCCGTGGTCTTTCGTTTTATGGCGGATTTTCCAAATTATTTCTTAATATTTATAAGCATTATTTATTTATTAATATTTATTATTTATTAATAATATTTATTTATTTAATATTATATTTGTGATATTATTTATTAATTATTTATAATATATTTGTGATATTATTTATTAATTATATTTATTTAATTTATTTATTAACTATATTTATTTAATATTATTTATTAATTATATTTATTTAATATTATTCATTAATTATATTTATTTAATATTACTTATTAATTATATTTATTAAACTTTATTTTTAGTTATTGATTAAGTTGAATATTCTTTCATTATTAGGTTGTATTTCAATTCATTTATAATTATTATCTTATTTCTTATTGCATATTATTTATTAATATTTCTTTTTAATTACTGATAAATTACTTAATTATTGATTAGTTTACTTAACCCTGTCATTATTAGGTTATATATTCCTTTATTATTTTATTGCCTTTATCTATATTATTTATTTATTAACAACTATTTTTTTACTTATTGATAAATTATTCCAGTTGTTGATTAGGTTGAATAGCAATTCTCACATTATTATTATTAATTTACATAGAAAAGAATTTAAATTTTAAAAACCTTGTTTATTTTATGTACCTTTAAATATTGTAACTTGTTCCTTCTAACCAGGGGAGTAGCTACCGCTTTATGAGTCATATCAATGATACGGGGCCCTCAAGTTACAGGGGCCCCAACGTGAATAACTACAATCCTATTAACAGGGCTCCCATATTTAAAAACGGCCCCGAAGGAATTTTGATATAGGGCCCCCTTAGAGCTAGCTACGCCAGTGCTTCTAACTATGTATATATGTTCGGTCATCATTTGGCTGTGTATATGTTTAGGAAATCATGCAAACAGAAGGGAGTGAATTGTTTCAATAAGTTTTTAGAAATTGTTAGGGATATCGATTGGGCTGAGAGAGATTAAGGTCAAATTCTTTAAAAGGGGAATTGAATCAAGATTTTTATCACAATCTATCTTGCGAACAAGTGATTACTTTGGTCGTTGTGTGACAGTTTTTTATACATCAAATGCTGCAAGGTAAGTTAATTCTATTTATACTTAATTTATTCAATATGTAAGCAAGTAAGATTCTCATTATATTTAAAATTTTATTTCTTTAATTTTAATGTTCATTTGCTTTAATGTGTTTCTCTTCTAGGCTTAATGTGATAATAATGATAAATAAAACAATTTATTCATTACTATATATATATTCTGAATCTCTCTTACAAAAATAGATTTTTATCCTTAAACTCAATGCAGTATTGCTAAAATAATCATTATACTATTTACATTTAGTTCTATAAAAATTTGTCCTTTCACTACTTTTTTAGTTTAATATTTATGTAGGAATTCTCTCTCCTATTCTCTTTTAACCTATTTTCTAAAAATATTACATGTTTCATTTTTATGCTTCTAGGATTAGAAAGAATCCCACCATACATTCATTTTCGCACAAAGGGGAGGGGAGGTTAGATCGCAAAGACGGGAACTTCACTTTAGCGGAGTTTAGGCAGGGGGAATTAAAGCACTATGTTTCGTGACGTTTCAGAGTGGGGGGGGGGATTTTGCAACCCTATGCTTCCCTTGGCGACTAATGTCATCAAAGAAGAAAAAGAAAAAAGGTTATTTTTCAAAAAAGTTCGTATATCGAACTTGTTCCGATATTTAAATAATTTTGAATTTAAAGTATTCACATAACCTATTTCAGCTACCAGAAACCTATTGTTTCCTCCTTAGAATACAATTAATTCACAAATATGTATATTTAGCAAAAAAATATTACTTTATGAGCACAGACATATGAATAAATAATTTTATATGACAATACTAATATAATATCCCCTTGTTTTTTTTATTCACCTAACTAATCACTGAAATAACATTACAAAATTTGAAGTTATTACTTCTATCGGGTGATCATAAGCACACACACACTCTTTTTTTCCCCAATATATTATAAACAGGGAAAATAAATTTCAGGTCTTCATCTCAAAAACACAGACCATACTCTAGATCTTGATTTTTGTTTTGAATTTCATACAAAGCTCTACATTTTCCTGCATATGGATTTTTATTCATAATTGGCTGTAAAATTTGCAAAACATCGTCACTTTTAACTATTTTTACACGTTCCTGCAAAGCCTCATCATTATCATAAATACAAATTTGTCCAAACTGTGGTTTTGCCCCATTCTGTTGTGAAGATGTAATTACTTTTATTAAATATACTTTATGTATAAATAAATGTATTACAGAATGGCGAAAAACGTTTTTATAGAGAGAAAGATAACTTTACATAAATCTCTTATGAAAAATATTAATAAGACTTGGATGCCATTCAATTTCTTAGAAGTACAACGATACAGAACTCACTTTTTTTATAAACATCTAATATTTATATCGCATAATATAACACCAAGAACTTAATATAACTAAACTTATAACTAAAAAAATGAAATGCATGATGTATTTAGTCCCTCGAATTATTTATGTACCCTCCTCATATACATATATAGTAGAGCAACGATTCACTCACTCATTACGACATCACCGGAACTATTAGGCCTACGTCTTGAATTTTGGCAAGCATAAGTCTTTTGTTGAACAGAGATCCCCTAAAAACCGGGTTTCAGAAAATCCTCCTCAAAGGAAGAAGGGTGATGGAGGCGCTTTTGCTAAAAAGTTTTCGTTTTTTAACAATATAGACTTTATATTTCGCAAACATGATTAGTTATTCAGTAGAGATAGTCGAAAAAATGGTCTTTACGGGAGTCAGTTCCAGAGAGGGGTTACGAGGAAGTTTTGTAAAAAAAATCCGGGTTTTTGGACTATTCGTTCGACAGATTGGAAATTTGATAAACATATTTCTTTTATTGAGTAGAGATCTGCTAAGAATGGGTTATGCAGAAATTAACTTCGAAAGAGGATTATGAGAGTGTTATGAACAAAAAGATCCCGTTTTCGAACCATTAGACCTGCAGATTTGAGATTTGGCAGACATGTTTCCTTTGTTGAGTAGAGAAGCGCCAAGAAGCCGTATGGTGAAAATTGACTCTAGGAGGGAGGAGGAATTACGGAAGCATTAACGAAATAAACTTTCGTTTTAGAAATTTGTCCTGTCCTTTTTAAATCAAGGGGGCTATACGAACGCTTTTCAATATAAAATTTAAAAAAGCTTGATCAAATAAAAAAGCTTTATATTTGAACTTAGATATCAATAAATTAAAAATAATACAAATAAATATAGATATCATGAAATATCTAACGAAACAGCCGTGTAAAAGCTACGTATATGATATACCAGATATTCATTTTAAGAGATTAGTTATACTAGTTATACACAGTTTATACTTATAATTTTAAATATAATTACATAAAGGCTTATAGGATTTAATTCCATCTTATATATAAATCTGAATATATATCTGTATATTTATTTATTTTTATGTAAGACAAATCCACATCGTTGATCGTGTTGCTCGTTGTAGGGAACTTCGCTGATATTTCAAAAGAGTATCTGCGAAATATTTATTTATTTATTTGGTCAATAATTTCTAAGATCACTTTTTTTAAAAAAAGAGTTTGATGTATCAGAATCGAGAAATGGAGCGAATATATTATTTCCAGTGTTGGAAGAAGTATATGGATATTTTTTGACAACTTAAAATATTAATAATTTTCTTCCCATATTGGCGCCATTTAAATAAAACATTTGAATTTACTGAAAACCAACTTTTTTTTCTAAAGTTTTGGGCCTTAGTTAAAAAGTTGAAATTTTTTAAAATTGATATTCCTTCCAAATTATCGACAACATATAGGATTACTAAGTTTTTACGTATGTGTAAATTATCCAAAATTCGAAACGCATTTTTCAGATATGTATTTATTACATATCCTTAGCATAAAAATTTACAAAATGAAAAAGAAAACATACATACATGTATATATGGAAAATACAAATATTTATACAAAAACATAAACTACAAAAAAAAAAACGAAAAACACAAACACACAAACACACAAAAACATAAAATTTATATATATATATATATATGTATATATATATATATATATATATATATATATATATATCATTATTTACAAAATATGCATAACAGAAAATCTAAAAAAGCACAAAATATTAAATTGTAAAACCATTAAAAAAAATTAGAATTCAAATACTTTCATACAAAGTTTACAAATAAGATATTTAATATTAAAAACAAGAAATTTTTACAAACATTTTTACTCCATTAGGTATTTTTACATTTACAAGAATTTTAATTTTAAATTCATTATTTTTGTTTTGGGGAATATTTTTAATTTGTGTTAAGCATTTAATAATTTTCTATTATTTTTTTTTCAAAAATGAGATGATATTTAAAGAGGTAGTATACTTTTTAAAACGAAAGTATTATGAGTTTGATTTCAAAGAAATAGATTTATGCATTCACTAAATGGAACAAATAATAATATCTTAAAAATATTTTTTTAAAAAAAATTACTCTAACGTGTCGTACTAAATTAGGAAATAATACATACTTTTCCCAAGTTCTTCCTAAACTATCTTAAACATGAATATTTTCAATGAAATTTTGTAAACATGAGTCATAAATTTCCTTAAATGTTTCTCTTTCTCTGTACATCGTTCAATCTACCAACTTCAGAAGATTACAAAGTTTAAAGTAACGCGAGAATGACATTTCAAGAAAATTCATAAAATAAAGCATTAATAAGATAAGTTTTATTAAAATAACCATGATATACAAATACGCACTTTTAAAATAATGTGAAGAAGATTTCGCAATAAAGATATTTTGATAAAAAAACAACTCAGAGAAAACTTTACTTTTGTATCGATTTTATAAAAACTCGTCTGTTCAAGTAAATTTAAAGGAACGTATACAGTTATATACAAAAAACTGTAAAGACTTTACAATAAAGATCCTTTTATAAGGAAATACAACGAAATAACTCAATTTTTAGATTATATTTATTTTTAAAAAAAGCATTTCAAGCACATAAGTTAACGACCAAGTTAGATATTGATCTCAAAACCACAACCAAGCAATCCCCATAGAGTATATAAATGCTTTAAAATTTTTGAGGCTTCTTTGTTGTGTAAACTTTGGAAGATCTGTAAATAGTAGAATACATCTACTAGAATCACATATACTACTAAAAGTAAAAAGCAGAAGCAATATTTTTTCTTACCAAATATATTAAATGACACAGTCTATAATTAAGCTATTTTTTCTTTAAATAGGTAGAAACTCTCTCCATTTCTCCCTTTGCATTACTGCGCCATTATCAGCCATAAGCGAAACACAATTTTTCATCGTAATGAGTTGTCTAATATTTTCTCCAGTGAAATTCCCAATCAAATTTGAAATTTCAAAAAATCCATTTTTAATAAAACATTTTGCAGTATCAGATAGGGGTACTACAATAGGATATAATTCGTAGTTTGTGTATCATTACTGTCATCAAATGCTGCTGCAAAAGGGTCTTGTATCATACATTCAATCATGTACACTTTCCGATTAGAAGCTAGTTCCGAATCACAATGCATGTTTTAGGTCTTTCACATCTGCCCTGATCTTGCACATCAGAATTAGGAAATATCGGCTGCAGTCAAAGTTCTCCAAAAAATAAATTTGAACAGTAATTAAATCCCCTATTGCGTTTGACTGTACTTGGTCCTTGAAGAGAAACGATGATCCAGTTTTATGCAAGTGCTACTTGATTTCATATTTGAGATGTGCCTCAGAGTTTTCACATATAACAGCAATATCATTTCGGACATCGTGAGAAATATATGTCATTACGACGCACGTTGCAAAATGCTTTGTTTGCTCTTTTGGGATTCATTAATACAATCGAATTCCTTTCTATAACATTCTTTGAAAATATATTTTGTCAGCGTTAGACAACGTAGTAAACAAAACAATCTACGAAAACAAATTGTTCGGTTATATGAACCGTAAAAGTAACAAACATGTGCAAAGCACAGAATGAGATAATTTCTAGAAAGTTGCTACAGAGGAAAACAAATATAAAATATTTCGCTTTACTAAATTACGACTACGAATCAATTAACCTTTTATCTACCGCATTATGATTTACTGCAATTTTTTTCGTGTAATGTTTTTTTTTTAGCCACTACATTGAAAACTAAGGGATATACATAAAAAAAAAGAACTCAACTTCGGGAAATTACATAATTAATTAGAGATAATTAATGAATTAAAGATATTCAACAGTAAAATAATTGACATGCACTGTTCACTTAAAATAAATAGGCAAATCGATTTCTAAGGTCTTCATTAACCTACAAAAAAAAAGACATTTACCTTTTGACATTAACTATTTTTTGGAACAAAAATGACAATCTTCGCAATGCGCTGAAAACGCAATTTTTGCTATAAAACTATTCGAATTTCCCGCTAAAATAGTCATCATAGAACCCGTGCTTCCATATATCTTGGAAGAGTGGATTTTAAAAAGTATTCCTGCAAAGTATTGTCAGAGTATTCGTAAAAATGATTATTCTAAGTAATTTTAAAGGGAGTGGTACTTATAAGTACTGTCGGTAGATAAAGGATTAAGAACCTATAGCTAATGAAATATGATATGTTGAAAAGACAAACTTCGAGGATTTTTAAAAACTTCCCGGTAAAATGAGTTCTACGTTTTTCGTTTGCTTATTTTTAGGTCATTGTGACCAAAAAAATAATGTTAAATAGTAGGCGTATGACGAAAATTTTGCGAAATTATATAAAAATAAACTATTTAGGAGTAAAAGCAAACTTAAAGAGTTTAAGTTAGCAGGCATTTAAATCATAATGCAACAAAAAGATAAAATTTACTAATTGAATAACATCATATTTCAATAAAAAATTAATAATGAGGAACATCCAATTCTTTCCTGTTTTATTTAAATCAAAATAGGCCTTATGAGGTTTTTTGAGTTATTAATTATCTTTACTATATAAAACAGCATTTTGTTAACATCTATATTTTGCAACGCATTAGTTTGTGATAAATTATTGGATGTAGTCTTAAACGAAAAGAATATAATGAAATTCAGTAATTTGTTAAGAGGACTTGGTACCCTTTGAACTATTTTCTTTCTTTATGTATAAAAAATTAAATTTTAACATTTTATATAATGTTTCTATTCAAGAAAATGATACGAGAGGAAATTTTTCACATATTATTCCCACAATTTTAAAAATCTTAATTTTTTGAAGAAAATTTGGAAAATTTCAAAATTCTACTCCTTCTGTAATTATTAACTTTTTGACCTGAAATTTTTTTTGTTATATTCTTATGGATGTTATAAACAACTTTAGGGATCGATTTTACAATAACGCAATTCATTTTTGAGAAAAAAATAAAATGTTGATATGCATGCTAAAAATCAACGAAAAAATGTCAATATATTTTACATTTTAATTTTTTTTCAAAAAAAAGGTATTCATTTTACAGCAAAACGGATTCCTAATTTTGTTACATACTTTATATAAAACACTCAGGAAAAAAATGGAAGTCATTGGTAAATAGTTGTGGAAGGCGCAGCATTTTGAATGCATTAATATTTTGAAAAACACAAACTGAGAAAAACCACTTTAAAGAGTTTATAATTCTGGAAAAAAATTATAATAAGCTTAAATAAACTTAAAATACCTTTTAAGGTATTAGTTATATATTTTTCTTTAAAATAATTGCATTTTCGTATTTTTTCTCAACCCATACATTTTTATAAATGATCAATTTTAAGAAGGTATTAATTGCACACACACACACAAGAAAATTCAAGAAAAATGTTAAAAGAAATTTTTTCTGTCACGGCAGAAAGTTTATGTTTTTCTTCACATAATATTGAAGTATTACAGCTGTATGAAAAACATATCACGAATAAGAACTGAATTATGAATTAATTAATATAAAATACCTTGATTCAAAAATTTTACATGCACACATTTCGCAATGAAGAAAAATTACATTATTGCATTGCCTCGGAAATATTCAGCTTTATATATTACACATTCTTTTTTTAAGTTATTATTTCTCTTTATAAAATATATTTTTTATCATAACGCTTTTTTTAGCTTTTTTTTTTCCTAAAAAAGGGGCGTGGCCGAATTGCCGAATTTGTTTTCAAATGAAGTTTATTCAACTTCTAACTTTCCGACTTGCACAAATGATATATCAATCAAAAGATAATAATGCAAAGAATAAGATTAAATAAAAATAAAAAAACTATAAGTCGGTCATTTTGGAGGTACCAAGTCCTCTTAAGATTACTTTAGAAAAGTATACATCAATGTGTGCAAATCTGGCAGAGAATGCTATTAAATTTATTGTGAAAAAAAAGTAAGGCTCTTCTAGGTTACGTTTCATCTAAAATATATTAATTGGATACAGTTAAGTCAATTTACTAAGCAGAAGAAAAAAAATATCACAGTAAATCAAAATTGAAGAACTTTATATAAACCTGCTATTAAGATTTTATACAGTTTTAAGTAATTGATATTCTGTTAGGGATATATTTCAGTAAATATATATATATATAATCTTATGTTTAGCTTAAGGAACTATCTGCCGAACACAAATTTACTACCATTAACTTGAATTAGTTTACATAATTACGATACATTCAATATTTATAAGAATTATTGCACATAACAATACTACAATTTGTTATCTAAATTATGAACGTAATAACATTTTAGAATATGGACAAGCAAATCACTGATAAGGACTCTGGTGTCCTTCAAGCTGAGTCGAGAACTTGAACTTTCAGTTCAGTAAAGACCATTATGCAACATAACTTTAGGCTTAACATATTCCAGTTGAACTAAATTATGCCTTAAATTCCACATGCTTGGAAATCAAGAGAGTGCGAGAGGTACAAGCTGCAATGACATCTACGGCATTTGATTACGATTCAAAATTATGACGTTTGAGATAATCACTGGTAATAAACATTTCCAGAAAAAAATTATACATAGAATATACTGAAAATCACGAGTAAGACTATAGGTTTGATAGGGTTCGATATCGCGCGGATTTATGTATCATTTGAATTCTTTGGAATTTTGTCCAACTGATGAGCAAAGCCCCCATGTAGACTAACCTGTCTTGTCGAACTACTCCAAAATGTTCAGCCTCATTAAGGTCAATGCTTCTGGCAGGTCATTTCAAAGTATTTGTATTACAGGCTCGGGCTTAGTTTTTGTTTAGGAATGGGGTGAATGGGTACATTGGTTTCTGTTAAATCCATCTTGATATTCATCTTCTAGCTGAGTTCTTGGTCACGGTAGCCTAGTGGTTATGATCACGAACTCGAAGCCGGGGGTCTTTGGTTCAAGCCCTGGCACCACTGAAGACCCTCCCTGTTGAAGGGGCTGATGCATATCAATGTCCTCCCGTTGGTGTGGTAGTTAGGAGAGAGGGTACCAGCTCACAGGTGTCACCCTCATCATTTTACGAGGCTCAAAATTACGAGGTCCGTCGCTTTTACCCTCGTGTTGCTGTATAGTGTGACATTAATATAACGCTTTCTCTCCTCTCCTTAGTTGATTTCCTTCTAACAAAAGATAATCTCCAACTTAAAGAAGATAATAAACATGTGCATTCTCCTGGGTCTATTTTCTTAGAAAAAAAGTGCAAAGGTTCTAAAACAATTCAAGAATATTTTCGTCATGAGTGATTTCCACAAATCGTGTTAATTCAGTTCTAAGTGATATAAATTTATCCTAGTAGGAATTTGATGGGAAATATTTTTTTTCTCATATCATTCCCCAATGAAATTTACTGTCATCAGGAATTTCTAAAGGTCCATTTCTTTTGATTAGGGAACATTATCTGTTGACATAGATCACATTCCCATCACCACTCTCCATTTAAATTCTAAATACAAATTGAGTAATCAATAATTGAGATTTTAATAACATTACTATATTTTGTAAATTATGTCAAAGAAAAACAGCATTCCAAATTTTTTCAATAAATACTCAACCCATTTGATTGATTAATATTTCTGCACTTTTATTTCCTAGTTGATATTAATTTAGAAACTCTTCTTCTTTCCTTTCTAGATGACAAAGCTTTTAATCTTCTAGCAGCTTTTGCTTCCCATAAATTGTCTTTCAACTTCAAAAACTGATGAATCACTGTCTCAGTCTATTTTAGTCACTGTTTTAATCTCATTTGTCTTCCTGTCACATTAGGGACAGGTTTGTTATTCATTCAAAATAAGACGAATTTACGAATCTCTTTTTCTTGTGTTTGTGTGTTTTTTTTTTTTCAGATTAAGCTTGTTTTTTAATTCTGGAATTATTGCAATAGCACAAAAAATTATCAGAAATGTCAAACGAGTTCTTATTTCCAGTATGGGATAAATCCTTATATAAAGTTTACAGTCAATATGAAAACTTTAAAGCTCTTAAAGTTTAAGAGATCAATATATTATTTTTCTATTACTTAGAAATGTGGCATTATTTACAAATGCTTTAAAATTTTGATATTAACTGCGATACACACACATTTTCCCCCAGAAATTACTCCTACAACATTTTTACCTATTTTTTTTATGAATCAAAAAACCACTGCTATACGCTTTTTTTTAACTTTAATACTTTCTCATCTCTAGCCTTACAAAAAAATCCTAGTTTACTGAGACCCTTATGCTTCCACTGAAAGAGGCATATAATATATTTCCTTGAATGTACGAGTAGTAAATAAAGCTTTTTGCAATAAAATATTTGGGTACATATATTTTTTCTGAAATTTCCCAATTATTAACTTGTTCATAAAAATGAATTAAAATTTTATTCCCAGTTTGTGGTGAATCGATTCACGATCCTTCTACTAATCCTCCTGGGAAATATTTGGGCTATAAATTCGCATTGTTCACAACCAACTCTTCGGAAGAAGAAATCATGATAAGCAAATTAAGTTTACTATATATAGTCGTAGTTTTATAGCTAGAATACTAGTAGGAGTGAATGCAAACCAGAAATCAGGTGAGATTGTTACTGACAGGTATCGTTATTGAATTATTGTGAATAAATACTTATTAGGAAAAGAATTAAAGTGACGATTGATCACTGAGATTAAATTAATATTAGATTTAATCGGATAATAGATTAGATCTCTAAAGTAAGGATCGAGTTTGATAGTTTCCTAATCTTTCGTGTATTTCATCGTTGTTCCACTTTCGCGGTTAGCACCGAGATATTCTCTTACTGTTATTAATTGAATTTGTATCGTTATATTGTGAGATCAATAAATAGATTGATTGGATCGTGGCTAGAGTTTCTTTCTTACCTCCCGCATATTTAGGTGCCCTAGAAAGAGATGAAGACCTCTCACAAGTTGATCTATTATTTAAAAACGAGCTTAACAAAAGCATTACTAGATCCATATCAAGTTGTATTTAACAGTAAATGGATAAAAATAAGAAGTAAAATTGATGGGCAGATTATGTTTTTTGTACATGAATACATCCACTGAAAAGAGAATCCTTAATTATTTTGTGCTTTGAGCATAAAATGCAGACGGGAACTAAAATTTTGAAGACCGAATCTTTACGTAAATTCTTCGAAAAACTTAATAAATAAAAACTTCTTAAGAAAAACTTAAATTTCCAATAAAGGTTCAAAATTAAAAGTTCAACAGATTTAAAGAACAATAAACTTCATTTTTAAAATTTTCTTACAGATTAATTTTATCGATATATCGAAATCAATATCAAGAGCCCAATGCAAATTTAAATCAGTGTGAAACTACTCAAATTATGAAAACTTATTATAAATGAATTTTTTCTATTTTCATTATTTTTTTAAAATGAAGAAAGACTGGAACATTGATGAAATTCATTTTCAGGACAAGTATACATGTTTATATTATATGCTATTAGGTATAATTGAAACTCATAGTTCAAGATTGAGTTGATTGATTTGAATTAACGTTGTACAAGAGCTATTGGCTACTACCTTCGTGATTCCATACCATGGCCAAAAGTTGATAGTGACAGCTGATATATCCGTCTCCAAGCTTTCACATCACACCAAAACAGGGCTTTAAGGATCAGTTCAACGTAAGGTATCCGACTACGTTCGGAACCATGATTTTGCAAAAGCGTATGAATGGATAATATTTATGATATTTAGTGTCACTTAGATTAGAAAATGTATATAAAATTGTCTTAAGAATAGTATTACAATAAGAAAATATTTAAATACAATATTTTGACAAAAAATGAACATAGAATGACCAATTTTCAAAATATTCTCCTTTTGTGAAAAATGTTTCTATTATAGTAATATTTTGCTTGTATATAGCTCAGACCTCTATACAGAGACTCAACTAGAATTTGTGAAATATGTAACTTAGAAGTGGGTTTATAAATGTTTTACGACAACAGAGGAGAGAAATTTTAAGCAAAAAAACGCCAAAAATTATTTCAATTAGTTGTAACTTTGGAAATAATGTGAATTTTTCAAAAATCATAGTTGAGCCTCTGTACAGAGGTCTGAGCTATATACAGCAAAATATTATTATAATAGAAGCATTTTTCACAAAAGGAGAACATTTTGAAAAAAGGTTATTCTAAGTTAATTTTTTGCCAAAATATTGTATTTAAATAATTTTTTTTGTCAAAATGTCCTTAAAACAATTTTATACATGTATTCTAATCTAAGTGACACTAAATATCATGAAAATTATCCATTTATGCGCTTTTTTTTAAAATCACGGTTCCGAACGTAGTCGGATACCTTAATGAGCAAAAGTCGTTAATTTTTAGGATAATCATTAACTAGACTCACCATCTTAGCCATTGATCTTCCATAGCCCCTTCAGAAAACTCCACTCAATACGCCATTATAAAATTTATGTAAAAAAATTAATTTTTTAAAAATTGATCCCATGTTTTTTAATGTCTTACGTGGAAAGCTTGCATAGCAATAATTTAAAAGTATTTTAAATATTTTATCATAATCTCAGCAAAAACTGAAGATTGATTGTCAATATAGATCCATAAAATTTGAGGAAGAAATCACGAACTATAAGAAACTACTTAACATTGAAAGTTCGGTTCGAATTATTTTACGTATAATTGATGAAAATCCTATTTCAAAACAGCAAGCATGCATTGTGTATTGCAATCAATAAAAATTGCAAATGAAAATTTTCGAAAAATTAATGACCTGTAGTCGATGGTATGAATATTGCTATATTAAGAAATAAAATGATGTTACCGGTTAAGGAACGATGCACATAGAAAGAAGGGTTGTGGTATATTAAGAGAAAAAGAAACCAAAATTCCTACCTGATTTCAAAGTACATGATTCAAAGAGGGCATTTTAAAATATTAAGACAAACAAAACATTTAATTTTTTTTTAAAAAAATGTCAAAATGAGTAATTAAAATACTAACGAAAAAATTGAATTGGTAGTTTTTAACCTCCTTGAATAGAATTTAGTTTTTAACCTGCTTATTATTTTTTTAACTATGTTGGGAAACAGTCTCTATGAGTGTCACGTAAAATAATCAACAAAATTTGAATTGTATTGATAAGTTGTGAAACTTCCTATATTCAGCAAGTAATTATTTACTTTGAGTGTGCTTCTAAAAATAAATCCGATGCCATATTCTGAAAACCTGTATATTTTAAAAGTACGCTTAAACATATTTACTGACTGAACGTCCAAAATAAGCAACTTTATCTAAAAATAAAAACTTTTAACAATTTCATTAAAAATAATTTTACGTATCTTACAAATAAAGAAATAAAATATTGTTGAAATCAATTAAAACATAAGCAATGCAGAAATTTATAACAATTGGAATTTCATTTTTATTTCCTAAAAATTTTATTGGTTTAGTTTCATTTTGAAAACTTCATAAATAAAACATCAAGTTAATAAAACTTTTAAAAAATTAATTAGCATATTAAGCTCAGCTTCAGGCATCGTTCGAAATAATCGTCAAAATTAAATACAAAGTTTAGGAAATTGTATATCTGTCTAAAAATACATTTTCTTTCCAAACAATTCGTCCTTCACTTTTTTCTCGTCCTTTTTTAACAGAAATAAAAAAAAAGATTTCTTACTCATCGGAGCAAAATGAATAAATAAACAGTAAAAAAATAATCAACAGCCTGTGCTAAAATCGTATTATAAACCGTATCACAGACTATTCACATGCAGAAGATATAGATCAACATTACCATTTAAATTAATACCCTCGTTGAAAAATTAATAATTTTTTCTATATTACGATATTTATATTTACGGGTGCTTAGATTAACGGAAACAACATATTTTGCTGGGGGTGAGGGGGAGTTCTGCTCCTTGTGCTGCTTTTTAGTGGTCGAACACGTCGAAATAAAAAAAAAATTGCAAAGGTAGCGAAATTTTAGAAATGGCACAATAGCTTCCTTATTTGTTCCCGCCGTAAAATAAATTCTTCATACGCATATTTTCCATTTTGAGAGAGAGAAACTTCACTTGATTCTAAAATATTTATCTCCAAAAGCATTTTTCTTTTCATATTAATTTTTGTTTTGAAAAACATGTATTAAAATAAAAAATATTTTTAAAAATAAAATTTTTCTTATCAAACCGAATTTTAAAAATATTTAAAAAAGAGAGAACATATAAATGATTAGAGGTAATCTCTCCTTCATATTAAAAATTTTCATTTACCATCTAAATAGATCATTTCAAATAAAAAGTTTCAAAAATTGCAAAATAAATATTTTGACATAACTACTTAGATCCTATTTAAAATAAAATTCAACAATTTAGATGTAATGAAAAGTATTATAGCTGTATTTATAATGTATGGAAATGATGAAAAACTAAAAAAAAAGATGTATCTTTTAATTTTATTATAAGCCTGAAAATACAAACTAGTTTTCTTTTTGTTGATAGCAAAATGAAACATTAAATAAAATACATCAGTTTGATATCGATTGCTAAAGGATATATTTCCTACCAACTTACTTCAAAACAGAATTCGTACAATATACAATTTTGAGAAATTTTAAAATCTAGGGATGATGTATGTCATAACTTCTATACTGGAATAACTTTTCTCCAATGTATGGTTATTTTTCAAAAAAAAACCCGGAGAAAATTTTGTTTTATATTTCAAGATTATACACCAATGAAAATATAGTTTTGAAATCCCACCAAATTAAATATGACTGCTTTGTGAGACAAGATATTTTTAGAAGATAAAAGGATCCAAATTAAATATGATCTAAAATACCTAAATTAAGTATGTCACATTAGTAAAAATAGCAAAAATAGAGACATTTTGTAAAATTGACTCATTTTAGACAAAAATTTTAAAAAGTTATTTGCAAAGTTTTGCAGAGATATTATTTCACCTACCAAGGGGACACATGTATATAAGTATGTTTCCGTTGTGGGAAGTAATTATACTGGAGACCTCAGCAAATAATTTTCGTCATGTAACTGCTGTCGTATGCGTAAGTTTCAAGTAGAAAAATTGTTTGACACAAAAATATACCAAATTATCAAGAAATATCACGAAGAAATTATTGCGACCTGTTTATCCTTCGTTTACCATGTATTTTAAATTTTACTAGATTTCAATTCTTCCTTAAATGCCTGATTACGTATAAATTATTATTATATGCCGATGAGTTAACAAAATAAATTCTCCGTTTAGTATCAGTTTTGTTTATATAAATCCAATGAGATTTATAATAGAAATTTACCTCTTTCAAGCATATTTTGGAAAATTGTTAATCATTGATGAAAGCGGACATTTGAAAAGTGATTAGGTACAATTGATTGATAGCTAAGCTATAGACCATTGGTAACTAAAAATTATGGGGGGGAGGGTAGAACTATAGGGTGAAAATTACAGACGACTTAGATCACCAAGTCCAGTATTTATTTATTTATTTAAATCAAGATCGGTCTGAAAATGCATGGGGACCAGTAGCGCACACAGGAATTTTTCAAGGGTGGGTCCGGGGTCGAAAGTTCACCATTCTTGTATCATGCTCCTTTTGATTTTGTCGATTTTCGGGAACAAAACACAGTAAAAAACTAATTATTGAATAAATAATTAGCATTAATTAATAAAATTAATCATTAATAACAAATACTTAATTAAATTTTATGTACTATATACTTAGAATTATAATCAATCGGAACAAAATCAAGGGCTTTGGGGGGTCCGGACCCCCAGGACCCCCTTGTGTGCGCCACTGATGGGGACTGTTGATAATAAATTTCTAGTTAAGAACTTAATTCACAAAAAATGTTCCAGAGCATTTGAACTATACTTCCTCACATTTCTTACCTTCCCATTATACCACATTGGATTTTACTTGCATACACTTGGATACAGTTTTGCAAGAATTAAATGAAAAAAGGAAAAGAAAGACAGCCTTGCCTGGCCTAATATTTGGTTCCACAATTTTGATAAATCCTCCCAAGATGGATAAAAAAGCTATTTTAGAAAAAAAAATTAGATTGCGTAACGCCACAATATTGAATTTTTGAAAGTATGAGGTTGGAAAGTGTCAATGACTGTAAATCTTCTCTCCATTTTCAGCTGCGAATCAGTCAACGGCCAGTGTCCTATACACAGGCCCATTTATTGTTTTTGTTAGTTAAGTTCCATAGAAAGAAAGGAGAAAACCATTTAAAAAAGAAGGTAACTTTTTCTCTAGTGAACTTTTAAATTTAATTGATTCTCGACTATATTTCGAGAGAGAGGCCCGCTAATTTCATATCTGAGGAAAATATTGGATTAATTCTTTGCTTAATAAGTTAAGTTAAAAGTAAGATCTAGATTTTTTCTGAAGCTTGAATACCTTAAATTATTGGATACTCTCTTTTAAGAGCTTCATCCAACGTGATTGCTTTCGATGAACAAAATACAAAGACGTTGGTTAGATTTTTTTTTTCATTTTTATAACAAGTGTATCATTTATTTATGGCATCAAATACTTGTCACCATACATTATCATCAAGAAATGTAAATGAACTGAATTTCTTTACGCCAAATTACAATCTGAATATAAACTTTCTGAATTTAAAATGTACTGTTTTTGCCAAATTTCTTGTTGGGTCAGTATAAATAAATATGTTTTTTTATTACTATATCAAAATTGCCCTTTTTCTACATTAATACGGTAGAAGCTTTCCATCACTTTTTGATACGGCTCTTCAATTTCTGAATCAAACAGAAAATGCAAATCACTCATTTATAGTCTCTTACTGAACCCCAATCATTCAAAAAAGCGTATATTTACAATAGATACTTCTCTCAAAACCCATTTTAAGAATTAATATTGAGAATAATTTTATGCATATACTTATTTTCCAGAAAAATTTGGGCAGCATTATTTATTAAAATCCAAAAGATTAATGTCTATTTCTTTACAGTTTTTTTTCTTCTTTTGCCTAGAATATTAGCTATTGACCTCAAACTGATGTAATTCACTATCAAAATTTGAAGATGCGCCATTGGAAAAATGTCCCAACAAGTTCTAGAGCAAAATCGGATAAAGATTAGAAACCGTGGTAGGTTTGCAACAAAACTCAAAATAGAATGTATTTACTCTTCTGAAAACAAAATTTATAACTGTTTTTCAAAAGCCTCAGATGTTTTGACAAGTTTAAGGTGAGTTAAAGGACAATTTATGGACTGTGTGCAAATGATCTTTCTTACTTAAATAGAAAATGTTGTACAATGTTTTTGATCGTGAAGAAATATGTTTCTTTTCACAACTAGTTTGTTAGTGTAATTCTCTGAATGTTTGCTTGCAGAAAAACTGTAAAATAAGACTTTTAGGATCGATATTGTGCTTGTTTATGAAAGTTGCACTTATTGTGATTGACCACCAGCACAAAAAATATCCAATGAATCTTACCCTTTACTGTTGGTAGCGAAATATAGTCCTTGGTAAGGCTTTGGCAGCCCAGCAAACCCTTTCAGAAAGCGAAAGAAGCGAAGGTTCAGAAAGGAAGAACGAACCGTTGGTCGGTGGCACCTCTCTGCCTTCAGTTTGGTAGTGAGAGTGACGTCACATATCCGCCCCCGCCGAACAGAAATCTAAAATTAAATTCAGCTAGTTTCGAGTTTCACAAGGATTCATCAGTGACCCCCTTCCCTTCGATCCGTGAGCACCATTTTTTATCTTTCTATTCTTAAGAAGGGCGGGCTTCCAGGAGATGAATTCCATCTCGGTGTTGTTCGCCGATGATTCATTCGGGAAAGCTTCACGTCCTGAATATTCTGAAGGAATATGTTGTAATGTTTTTGTTATTATTATCGTACGAAATATTTTAAAAGAAGGAACATGAAGGTCGGGGGTAGAAAGGCGCGTTTGGCAGGAATAATAATGAAAGGGGCTGATTTAAAGAGATTAATTTAATTCTGTGTTGGATGGCAAGTTTGTCAAAGAATTTTTTTGAAAAAGGATGAACAAGAATCTCTGCCCTACTTGTCGATAAATCATCCTTTTATAAAACCATTTTTTTTCCTAATAATATTATGTTTAAATATTTTTGGGATTTAGATTGCTTTATAAAAAGAAATTCATGTAGCTTATTACATAATATTAATCTGATGTTTAAGACCATTTTTTGGTGGGAAATAGGTTTCCCAACCACCCGCAGAGATTTATTTAAAGGCACGACATCTTATGTTTTGTATTTTTTATGTATTGATTTACATGATATTGATAAAAAAATAATTTATAGGTACTTAAATATACTGAAGGAACTATAAATTGGATATATTTTGTTTTCAAAAATGGAAGCATTTATAAATGTTACTTTCCATGAAATTTAAGAAAAAACAGGGATCAATACATAGTGGGACATTGCAGGTTACACAAACGTATATTGTTCTTTTCTCACGTGCTTTATTAGAGCACAAATGGCAACATCTATATGCTTTTGTCAAGTTGGCTTATGGTTACCCATTTGAGTCAATAGTATGTCATCTGGAACAATTTTTTTGTTGCTGAGGAAATTTACAGGTTGCCCTTTGCGTTTATGACTTAAAAATCCTGACGTCAATTGTCATGCCAGCTGAATTGTGGAAAAATAGCTTCATAAATCATGTGTGGGAAAATAGATTCCCATGGACATTTAAAAACTAACTACGTTGGTAATAAGTTTACTTACCACGGTCTTACAAAAATACAAAAAATGGGCTCTAAAAATTTACATGATATTGAAAAATTTCAGGTGGTGTAATTCATTCTTTTTTCGTCGACATTTTTTTTTTAAAAATCTGTTTTTTCGTGTTCATGATATTGAAATTTAACTTAAGTGTGAATAATACCATTTGGTTTAGAGTGGTGTAATTCTTTATTTGATTATTCCCAAATAGAATCAAAGACTTTTTCAAATGCGTCTACTAATATTATGAGGTAATGAGTATCCTTTAAATTAACTTTTAATTAATTAATGATCTAATTAATTAATTTTTTAACGATCACGCAGAAATTACCACGATAAGAGATCCCAGAATTATATTTTACTGTTTTCATTCGTGTTAATTAGATATTTTCCTGAATCAGTTAATTTATCTTCAACAACAAAAATTCAAAATCACTATAACTTTGAAAAGATGCGTTTTTAAAAAACTAATCTGCACACAAACTTTTTTTTGTAAATAATAAACTAAAAGGTCGGTTAAATATGATAAAATTCAAAACACTTCTCACAAAACCTTTTTAATAGAGTTGAAAGGGAGATTGTGTAGATTTCATCAACAAAGCATTGTATCATTTATAAAATTCAAATACTCAATCGTAGCTTTTAATAATTAAAATTCATTAAGAAATTTTCAGTAAAATATGCATGATTTTGTGTCTGTGTATACATAAAATGTAAAGAAAGTTTTTTTTTCAATTTCTTTAGTTATAAAGTGATTTATTTATACTCGAGTACATAAAATACATACTTATGCAGATAAAATTAATCTTACACGAAAGAGATAGCATTTTCTATTTGGTGCAATATCTTATGTGGGAATCGGGGTTTTTTCTCCAGGAGTTTAGCAATTAACTAATATTTAAAAGGAATTTATCTGGTGCTTATCAAAACTGGCCAATTGTTATTACAAATGTATATATCACAAGTAAAACATTTTATTTCATAACACTTTTATTTTTGTTTGAAATGCTTATGTTTTCACATATTTTAAAGTTAAGATTTGAAAATGTTATTTTAAAAATATATTCAAATAATTTTTCTCTATTACATTTGCTTTTACATGACAGTTTGATTGAATCTAATAATGGTATTTATAATAAAAAAAATTTCTTTAATAGTTAGGAATATAAGCCGTTATCATTCCAAAACTACTCTATTTTATTCTAGTGGTATTAAAAAGATAAGAATCTGAGCAAATGCTTTAGACCAAAAATAGGGAACCTGCCACCTAGAGGCCGCATGTGGCCTCTGTGAGTTTCTTATGCAACTTTCATAAAAGCCATCACTTGTATTAATTATTATTTAATTATATAGATTACAACAGTATGTAAATCAATGGAATTAAATAAGGAATGGCATGAATGTATGTATGTTTCAATGACTGCTCTTGGAAATAGCCAATTGTACATTTCTAATGTTAGAATGCCTCCTAGGGCAACAGGGCAACAAAACCGGACATGCTCATTTAGAGGATCAATTAAGGTTTCCTTTTATGAAGCTTGATCCAAATATTATATATATATATATATATATATATATATATATATATATATATATAAATAAAAACACAAGAAATAATAGATAAAGAACATAACAGTAATAAAAATATAAAAGCTGAACATGAAGAACAAAATTATAGAGAAATAAAAAAAACTACAAAAAAGAAGAACCTAGCGAGTCAGAAAGCAATTTCGGACTTAAAAGTGGGGTTAAACTAGTTTGAAGGCGCCAACCCTCCCCCTTTGCAACTCGGTAAACGGTATCTAACCAAATAAAGTAAAATAAACAAAACAGAGTATGGATAACTCATGAATTTAATTATTTTGTAAAGAAAAATCACAAAATAGAAAAAGTAGTATCAATTTAACAAAATTAATGTTATCACAAGAATTTAATAATTTTTTTAATCCCTTATGAGAATACAAAAGTATTTTATGTTGTAACTTTTTATACCAAATAATAAATAAATAAAGGCTCAGATTTTTTATAACATTTCCATATAATGCACCAAATTGTTAAATCTATACAAAAACTATAATAATTTCATAAAAGCTGCGTTTATAGTTTTATCAACCTATGCGGCCTCTTTTATTACTATTTAAATTTACATGTGGCCTCTAATGGTAAAAAGGTTTCCCAACTCTGCCTTAGACCTTTTCCATTCATATATTTCAAGGTCACCAGGAGAAAAAAATCTATAATCATGCCTCTACCATAGATCAAAGAAGAAATCGTGATAATGTCCATAAAATGGATGTGAAAAATGTCCATATTTTATACATAAAATAAGTGAGGGAAAAAAATTCCCTCATACAATCTGTATATCTTTCAGAATGTGTCACACAAATATAGTAAAAATAAGTGGTACAGTCATTACAATACGATTTTCTTTATGTATTATACTGCTATCATAAAGTACAAAAGTTTTAGATTTGGTTTGTTAATTCTATTTGAATTTTTAGGATCACTTAACTGCTTAGATATAGGCCCATTGGTCGAATGGTAGCATTTCGCGCTTCCTCACCACAGGTCCGGGTTCTATTCCCGGGCTGGGCAAGGTCGACTCAGCCATTCATCCCTACTGCAGTGGATCGATAAATGAGTACCAAGCTTGCTTGGGCCCTTAAACACTGGGGATCTCGCTTCAGATTGATCACCTGATCGAGACATCTGCTAGTAGGTCTTGGCCCTCATGGGCTGTTGTACCCCTGAGTTTGAGTTAACTGCTTAGAGCAGTGCTTCTCAAAGTTTCAATATTCGCGACCCAAAATTCAATCATAATTTTCATCGCGACCCCCTATACTAGAACAATGTATTGAATTCAATAATACTATACTTTGACGATAGAGCTCCAATTCGACTTTAACCTCTAAAGTACCACTGGCGTATATCAACGTCACGCTCAGCGAAAGCATTAATTTCTCCGAACGTATATATACGTCTTTCCAAAGTACGATCTTTCCTGTACGCTGCTATCCTTAAAATTATTTCGAAGGCTTTAGAATGCGAAAAAGAAACTCGACAGTGTTTGTGAAATATTCACTTACTTCAGATTATTTGCCTTTTTATTCCTTACCCTTCCCCCCGGCATTGGGAAGAGAATCGCGTAACTTTTAATCGGCAGTTAAGGGATTAATTATAAACTGTACAAATTATCATCAAGATAAGTGTTAATTTTTGACTATAATTTTATGTATGACAAGTCCATGGGGTCACTGATAATTGTTGAATTTGTTCTTAGTATTGTTAAATTAATCATAAAACACATCGTGCAGTGGTGATACATTTATAAGTGTAACATATCAATGTAAATGTGTATTTTATTTTTAATTATGTCTAAATGTATTTATTATTTTTTGAAGGTAAACAAACAAATTTAATTAAATAAAATTTTGTTTTCGACTTTTCAATATGCTCGCCCCCCCCCCTTGTAGAGTTGTCATGGCCCCCAAGAGGGGCGCCCCACAGTTTGAGAAACGCTGGCTTAGAGAAATTGAGCTCACGTTAAAATTAGCTCTGTAACGCTGAATTCACAATTAAAAGGGTTTTTTTAAATGCTATTCTCATTTATTTGCAATGTAGTCAACAACTCTTTGGTCCCTTCTCATCATTTTAAGGTATCTATTCAAAGAAATTTTGAAATAGTGATTTATAAGTTATTAAATTTTATTTTTCTTTTGCTTTGACATATATTTCTACCGAAGATAAATTTCTAACACTAAGGAAAACGTTATAAACATTTAAAAGTAAAAAAAAACATTTCTTCAATATTTGTATCATTTTTCAATATTTGCATTTTTGCTTTGAAATATTTCAAGGTTTTAAAATTTTAAAGTAAGTTACAAATAAATTTCATCAACTTCTACGTATCAGAAACACTCATTTCAATTCAAATGCAAGATTACCTGTCCTATTCATGTAAAAGAAATAATGTGATTCTTTCAATGTAAATTACTAAGAGCTTGTTTTCTCATTTTCATACTTCAGAAATTCATCTTTTTAAAGGTAGGGAAGTGAAATGCATACATCCCTCAGTTTCTGATTAGCTTGAACGGTAGCCAAGCTCTCAGTTTACAGCTTGAAGAAACACAGGGTGGCTAAAAACCTCTTGAGTGTCAGTCATCGACCGAAAAAAAGTGTATTTCGTTTACCTGTCTTTCACCCATCTAGTTTCCGACTTGCAAAGACCTGGTTGCCATCTCATGGTTGTTTACATTTCGTGTTCTTTTTCCCGTCTTATTTTTCTTTTCAAGAAATTTCGATGTTATTCTAAAATTTAAAAATAGTAAAGCAGATATTGCCAAATTATTTTTTTTCATCTTTTTAATATTTAACTATTAGATTATAAATACATACTCAGAGGTAAGAAAAGTATTTGAATAGTACAAAGTTATTCGAATACAAAGTCACAAATTAAAATCGCAAAAACCAAGGAAGATTGCACAAGCAATTGAGTTATACGTATATGTAAAAAGAAAAGGGAGAAAATAAACTTTTCTCAGAGTTTTCTCCCCTCTTCCCTACACCTTTTTAAAATAAAAAAAATATTTTTACTCATTTTGTAATGTGTGTTTCAGTTATAATTCGTTTTCATTTTTATCTGTCGAGGAGGATAACAATAAAATCAGAAAATTTTTAATCATTATAAGAGCACTAATCGTCATCCGTCCGCTTAGCAGAGTATTTTATGTCATGTAACAGTGTACATTCTGTTAAGATCACTGTTATCTTTGCTATAGCATTAAGTTATCAATTGTATTGAAAAATATTCTTAGAAACCTTCACCTCTTGATTTAAAAAAGACAGAATTTATAAATTTCTGAAACACAGAGGAATATTTATCATTCATACCCTTGTGTTCGTCCAACCTCGGAGTCAGTTTCTTAAACCCCATTTTTAACGGATCTCTACTCAATAAAAGTAACATGCTTGTAAAACCCACATTTATAGATCTAATAGTTCAAAAATTAATGGTCTAGTTGTTTTCCGCGAAATCTGTCCTTACTTAACCGAAGAAATACGTTTGCCAAATTCAAAGTCTGTAAGTCTAACAGTCCAAAAACAGGAATTTGTCTATAACGTTCCCTAAACACTCCCTTGTAAGACGATTTCCATAAAACTTATTCTTATAGGATATCTAAGAGAACCGTATTTGTAAATTTTCCATCTTGTGAGCGATTGCTGAAAAATAGGAAATTTTTATCAAAAAGCCCTCGAAACAACTTCACAAAAACCCTAGGGAGACAATTTTCACAAAACACGTTCTCAGTGGATCTCTACTCAATAAAAGTAACGAGCTTGCCAATTTTCAAACCTGTAGGTCCAATAGCCCCGTAGATCTCGTGTTGAATGAGTAAGTGAGTCACTTTTTCCGGTGTATACATACACTGGTGTGCAAAAATTAAGGACGAAGTCGAAAAATTAGCAAATCAGCTGAACGAAGAGGCAGAGCGGACAGAAAGACCAATCAGGAGATTAAGTAAGGTGATGTACGGTAGCACATGCGCAGATATGCAGGTAGACGTAATGGGGGAGTGTCTGAGTAGTATAAAGCATGTTGTCGGTGTAAGATCAGTATTTCTAGCAAAGAGATTGCACGCCGTATAGCAGTTAAAATCACACCGAGTTGCTGCCTCAGCGAGAAATGGCGAATAATCAATCTGTTAGACGACATCTGGATGCTTTTACCCGAGGTCGAATCATTGGGAAGTTGGAGGAAGGCCGCAGTGTGACAAGTGTGGCTGCAGAGTTCGGAATTGCTCACAGCATCGTTTCCGACTTTGGAGACAATTTCAAATTACAGGAACAGCTATCCGGGGGTTCAGTAGTGGTCGTCCACGAGGAACCACACCCGCAGATGACCGGTACATTGTCTTACAGGCCAGAAGAAACAGGCAGCAGACGGCGGGAGAAATCGCAAGACACACGACACAGGCGACTGGACGACCGATATCGCGTTTTACCGTGGCCAGAAACTGCACGGTGGTGGTCTGTTTGCACGACGCCCTGTACGGTGTGTACCTTTAACGCCTGTCCATTGGAGAAGGCGTTCTCTGTGGTGCCGGGAACACCGGAATTGGAGAGACAATGAATGGGGACGAGTATTCTTTACAGATGACAGCAGATTCAGTTTGAGTAGCGATTCTCATCGCATACTCATCTGGAGAGAGCGGGGAAGCTGCAATCATCCCTCGAACATCATTGAAAGGGACAGGTATGGAGGTCGCGGTGTTCTCGTTTGGGGAGGCATCATGCTTGGTAGTCGTACAGACCTTCACATCTTCGACGCAGGTTCAGTCAACGGGACCCCGTTATTGTAACGAGATTCTTCTTCCATATGTGTGTCTTTTTAGAGGTGCTATGGGTCTGCAGTTCCTTTTCATGGACGACAATGCACCATGTCATCGCACAGTAGCTGCCGAACAGCTCTTAGAGAGTGAGAATATTGAACGTATGGATTGGCCGGCACGATCTGCGGATCTCAATCCCATCGATCATGTATGGTATTTTCTAGGCAGACAGTTGGCAGCTCGTACCTTACCACCAGTAACGATTCGGGAGCTTCGATTGGCGCTGCAAGACGAATGGGCAGCAATGCCTCAACAACTCATTGACACCCTCATTCTCAGCCTGGACAGACGCTGTGAAACCTGCCTAGCAGTTAGGGGAGCTCATATCCCCTACTAAAGACCGGATGTTTCTTGCTGGACACCCA
Organism: Trichonephila clavipes; assembly: GCA_019973935.1. Taxonomy (NCBI): domain Eukaryota; kingdom Metazoa; phylum Arthropoda; class Arachnida; order Araneae; family Nephilidae; genus Trichonephila; species Trichonephila clavipes. The sequence goes on from BMAU01018312.1 coordinate 1,077,452, forward strand.
TCACAGGGATGTTTCGGCCTTCAGTCGCATTGTGCTCCATGCTACTTTTTCAATCAAGCTTCTTTTTATCCCTCTGATTTCTCTTTTAGTAAGTGTTGCTTACATTACACATGTCCTTACGTATTGGGGATCTTACGGTATTAAATGTGTTGATTTGGAAAGCTTTTGTACAAAGTTATATTGAAAAAACCGTCTCGTCCTTAATTTTTGCACACCAGTGTAGATAAATATTTTGAATTTACGAAATAGAATACGTAATGTTAAAAAAAACTATAAGAAGTTTTCTCACAAGAATTATGATAAGCATTACTGTTGGGACACATTATTACAATTATATGATACTGCATGCTTATATTATAAACAAAATAAATAATTATATGAATATATTACACTCATGTCCATAAATTAAGGATAAGTCAGAATCGCACAGAAATTGAACTCTAAAATAAAATTTTCACCTGTAGAATTATTCCACACATCTTGAAGAAGAATATGCAAATTACAGGAAACCACCAGATGGCTCGGATAGTACGTCACAATGACGAGAGTGTAAGAGAGGGGTGTATAAGGAATGGTGGCAAAGAAGTAAAATTGTTCACAAGAGCTTTAAAAGCCTTTCAGTGCAATAACCGTATAGTTATGGCACAAAGGAAGCATTTGGGAGGTTTTTTACGTGGTATAGTTATTGGACGACTGGAATGTGGACGCACCCAGCTGGAAGTATCCGAGGGACTTGGAATCGCCCAGAGTGTCATCTCCAGGCTTTGGCAACGATTCCAAGATTATGGTAATGTGAGTAGATGTTACAGCACAGGTCGCCCCCGAGTTACAATGCCGAATGAGGAACGGTATTTGGCAGTTGCTGCCAAAAGAAACAGACGGAGCACAGCATCAGACCTGTCTTGTCAGCTCTCTTCAGCTACCGGTACGACAGTTTCAAGGCAGACCGTGTACAGACGCTTAGGGCACATTGGTCTATATGCTCGTAGGCCGGTCAGATGTGTTCCACTTACCGCAACTCACTGTCGCCTGCGATTAACCTGGAGTAGAGAGCATGCATTGTGGACACCACAACAGTGGTCTTGTGTGATGTTTTCCGACGAGTCCAGGTTTAGTTTGCAGTCTGATTCTCGCCGGACTTTAAAATGGAAAGCGCCAGGTACCCGTTACCACCAAGAGAACACCACTGAACGACACCGTTACGGTGGTGCAGGATGGTTCGTTGTTTGGGGAGGAATTATTCTTGGTTCCAGAACTGACCTGCATGTTCAAAGTGTAACGATGACAGGCCACATTTATCGGAATGTCATTTTGGGAACAACATGTACGTTTGTTTCGGGGCACCATGGGTGCTAAAATTCTGTTTATGGATGACAACGTTCGTCCTCACCGTGGAAACATTGTAGACGAATGCCTTCAATCGGAGGATATCACCCGTATGGAGTGGCCAGCATACTCCCCGGACTTGAATCCAATAGAGCATGTGTGGGATATGCTTGGCCGACGAATTGCAGCTCGACAACCCCCTCCCACCTGTCTACCGGAACTTCTGAGGGCATTGCTTGATGAGTGGTGTAATATTCCCCAAGATCAAATTGATAATTTGATACTCAGCATGCCTAGGCGTTGTAAGGCCTGTATTGCATCGTCCGGGAGATATACTCCGTATTATAATCATCATACTAACCCTGTTATACTGTTTTTTGTAAATAGGTTCTTTTTTGAAATTTGCTCTAGGGAGTAAAAATCGCAATTTTTATTAATTATGTCAAATATATAGCATCTATTTGCTCTTTACCTTTTGTTTGATAAATAGACTTTACAAATAAGTCACATTTGTTTTGCTTCTGTCTCTTTTTTTGCCTGAACTTCATTATCCTTAATTTATGGACATGAGTGTATATACCTAGAAAACAATGCTAGATATTTTTAAAATGTTAAGAATATTTAAATGAATATATTAAACACAAATCCTAGTAACATATCCTCTCCTCTCTCTCTCTTTTATATATATATATATATATATATATATATATATATATACAGCGAAATACGCGTTTCGCGCGAAAACGCTTAAGACGAAATATCGGTTAACACGAAATAATAAACAACGGTCCCAATAAACTACTATGCATTTTCTCACATTTTTCTCTTAACACGTAACGAAAATCGCTTAACACGAAAAGATTTTCCTTCTGGGAATGAGCAAAATACCGAAAACACCAGTCACGCAGGCGAGATTTAAGAGGAGTGTTTGAGAATATTATTGGACTGTCCTACTGTATCATTGGAAGAATTTGTTGTAGAAGATGATGATAATGCGTACATAGTCCGAATTATGGCAAACAAAGACATTTTGGAGTTTGTTCAAAGCTCAAAAAATATCATTAATGCAGATTCCGAAGTGAAAATAAAAAGAATAATGCATCTCATGTTCACCACGTTGTCCACGCTCATTACACACACACACACACACACACACACACATATATATATATATATATATATATATATATATATATATATATATATATATATATATATATATATATATATATATATATACACTGCTGGACAATTGCTAAGGACGGATCACAAATTGCTATGTAGCATAACATTAAGCGAGATATGAGGCCTAGTAGGATAAAATATAGTTGCCACATTGTTCAGATATTAGAATAAAGAATATTTATTGTTCTGGAAAGTACAAAAGCTGTGAAACATCTGAAAGAAAAAAAATGTTCATTTGATCTGCGTACGGAGAAATGGAACAATGCATCTAAAAGTCAGCAAGCACCTTAAAGAAAGGTATCAGTACGGGATATGTCCACCGTGAAGTGTGATGCAACATTCCACACGTCGTACCATACTTTGCACAACATTATCCTGCAGCTGTTGAGGCAATTTATCCCATTCCTCTGTGAGTGCACGGATGAGGGTGTTCTTGTTTGTCGGAGGATAGTTTCGACCAGCAACTTGCCTCCCCAAAGCATCCCACACATTTTCAATGGGGTTTAGATCTGGAGAACGCGCTGGCCATACGAGACGTTGAATACCCTCGCTGTCTAGACAATCCTGAACAGCGAGTGTTCGATGACATGTTGCGTTGTCGTCCATAAAAACAAATTTATCACCGACAGCACCACGGAAAAGCCGAACATGAGGAAGTAGAACTTCATCAATGTATCGTTGGCCCGTCATAGTCCCATTCGCAACCACATGTAGGCGCGTGCGGCCATTGATTATGATGCCGGCACACACCATGATAGTGCATGTCGGATATCGGTCCTTTTCCTGGATATTTTCTGGACGATAAGCAGTACCACTCTCGCGCCAGATCATTTGGCGTCTATAATCCGATGACAGACTGAACCTACTCTCATCTGAGAATAGTACGCATGCCCAGTCCTGTTCAGTCCAATTGTGATGCTCACGACACCATTGCAAACGGGCAGTACGGTGCTGTCTGGTCAATGGGACACACACAACAGGTCTGCGTGCGTATAGTCCTCCTCCCCTCAAACGTCTGGCAACAGTTTTTCGGGACATCTGCTTTCCTGAGGCAGCAAGAAACTGATTTGCGACCTGCTGAGCTGTGGTGCGCCTGTTCCTTTTTGCTGTTAGAACGATATATCTGTCTTCTGCAGGTGTCGTACTTCTAACACGACCTCCCCCGTGCCGTCTACTACACATTCCAGTAGTTTTAAATGACTTCCACAGCCGTGAAACAACGCTGTGAGCGATGTCGAACTCCCTGGCAACATCTGTTATTTTTCGCCCTTCTTCGATCTTTCCAATAATTCGGCCACGCATAAAATCAGCTATGTGATGTCGGGAAGACATGCCAAAAATTTTAAGTTCGTCTATTAAATCTTTCCTGTAAAACTTTGACTTGAAACAACAACAACTTTAAAGCTCTTATGCTATCACGTGATGAACAGACGTGGAAAAAAAAAAAAATTTGCATATACTCATACTTCTTACTAATATCCTGCACTTATTCTAATTTTCCACATTTTGCTTCCTTTCATTTTGTGGTTGCTATGGATGATAGTGTTATCCGTCCTTAGCAATTGTCCAGCAGTGTATATATATATATATATATATATATATATATATATATATATACATGGAATACAAAAGTCATCACGTTTTGCAGTCCTTCAATATAGGGAAAATGAGGATTATTATGAAAAGTATGCACAATTATTTAGACGCACATTCCAATGGGGAAATGAATAGCAAAATGAACGGCATCGAACAATTTGATGCTAAAGAAGACAATGCTAAAAAAAAACATCAGATTATTTTCCAAAAGCTCAGCAAATGTTTTGTTTTTCAAAAATCTTCTGTATTAAATTTCATTAAGTTCTTGTGAATTCTTTTGTTTCGTTGATATTTATTAAATGCAAACATATATACTGTGGCGCACACAGGAATTTTTCAAGGGAAGGGGATGGTCCAGGGTCGAAAGTCCACCACATTTTCCTATCATGCTCGAATACGCCGCCCAACATATTTTTTTGATTTTGTCGATTTTCGGGAACAAAAAATAATAAAAAATTAATTATTGAATAAATAATTAGCACTAATTAATAAAATTAATTATTAATATCAAATACTTAATTAAATTTACGTACTTACATGAGATGAAAAGAATTAAGGGATTATGAGATTACGAATGGGGGGATCAAGGGATCAAATCGAAAAAAAATCAAGGGCTATGAGTGGGATGCTCCCAGGGGCATAGCTACCGCCGTATCAGCCGTTTCAATGATACGGGGGCCCCAAGCTACAGGGGCCCCAACATGTGTAAATGCAGATCCACTAACAGGGCCCCATATCTAAAAAGAACCCCGAAGTAATTTTGATACAGGGCCCCTTCAGAGGAAACTACGTCTGTGGGTCCTTCCCCCCTTTTTGGCCGCCACTGCATATTTACATATCTATGTAAATAAAATGTACTCATGTAAATTTAATTTTGTTAAATGTGTGTGTGTGTTTTTGTAATATCCTTTCAAACGAAATTCTTTTAATACGAAAAAATATTTCAGTCCCCCTCAGTTCCGTGTTAACCGATTTTCACTGTATATATCGGGAAGATAAGTATAATTAGAGAACATATATTTATTTATTTAATAAGAACATATTAAGCTCTTACAAAATAACAAGCAATTTTAATTCTGAATTACTTTTAATTGATTTATTTCAATAAATTGAAACACTGATGGAAATAAGACAAGGAAGAGAATTAGATTTCTATTTTTCGTTTTCGTTTCATTTGTTGAAATATTTCTAAATTATTGTCCCAACGCTATAAATGTTGCAAAGCACATGTAGCACTTTCGTTAAGAAATATTCATTACAAGCGCATTGTTAATATTTCGATCAACCGTGCAAAGAATTGAAACACCTTACAAAAATAATTAGACTCTATTAATTTCCAATCATTAGATAGAGAAATAATTGAATTTGCGACTACTGTTTATGAGAAAGCTATTTATGCGATCAAAACTTTCTTTGACAAATGAAAACATAATTGGTCAACGATATTGTGCGCTTAAAAGAATTTAATTTTTCTACATAATTAATTTTGACTTTTTAGTATTCAGATTATCTATATTGGTTGATCTACATAAAAGAAAGGCTCTAAATAATTTTGCTATAAATTTATCTTTTATTTACATATATTCTCTTTCAAGCTCGAGAAAACTAATTCCAGGTTAGCATTTCAAATGGAGTTTTAGCATAATAACAGTTGCAATCAAATAAATTAGTCAATGTAATTTTTTTTAAATAATATACTGCGTTTTTTTATTGTTTGAGTTTTTTCTAACTGCAGATGCACAATTTTTTTTTGTGTCATGAAATCAAAACAGTTTTGCACATGATACAGTTTTCTATGCATGAAGACTTCTTGAAACTATTATTCATAACTAATCTCAATTACTTTCAGAATCAGCCGGGCAAAATTTTTATTCCTAGTCAACAAAATTCTGCAAAAATTATCGTAATTTTGTATGTTTTAGTTGCATTACCAAATTACTTGAAACAGTCTAGAATATGTTTTATCTTAAAAATGTTAATTTTTTATGACCTTTGAATGCTTATTTAGTTCACTATTTTTTTATTATTATTTGATGTTAAACTTTTACTAATTTTTTAATGTGATTTAATTTTTATTAGTCAAGGATAGGTAATATCTCATGTTGACATTAACATTTAAAATTAGGTTTCCTTTTTTGTGAAGAAGGCAACAGGTTTAAATTAAAGAAGGGTATTTTAAGTTCTTTCAATAAAGAAATTAATCATTTTTTAAAAAAAAAAGGTTTTTTATTTATAAATTAAGTTGGAAAAAAAATTGTAACTAGCTGTAACTGTATTAATAGATTTATCCAAATGCGAAATTAGACAAATAAGGCTTACGTTTAAAAGTTCAAATGCAAATTGATTCTGACCTACAAAATCTTTCCCTTGATAAAACTTTGATTTAAAAAGCTAAATTTATTTCACTTGGATTTTTGTGCATCAATAAGTTTCAAGCATGTTATTCATTTTTACAACTTTCAAAAATTTAGTGAAACAATTAAAATAATTTTACATATCTATATTATGGTATTATAAACTGTCTTTTTTTCTCCTTTTTTTTATTCTAATTATTTAAAAAAAATATCTTATTCATTCATTTAAATTATACTTACTGCGAGTACTTCCCACCAATTTTTACAATTGTAATACCGTTGGAAAAGAACAAGGAGCGTGTAAAGCAAAAATTTCAATGTCAGAAATTTCCATCGGAAATAACTGTTTTAAGATAATGCAAAATTGATGTCACCATCTGTATGTTTCTTTGTCCTTAAACCCGAAAAACTCATTTTCTATCCTAGTTTTCACCGTCGCAAATTTGATATATTGCAAACTGATTTTTTTTTTTTCCCAATAGCATTTGTTCCTTAAGCATCCCGTGGCTCTCCAAAAATGAGCAGGCAATCAAACAGAAATTCAGTACTGATTTTGCCAACAATCACATTACAGCATGAGGATTCATCAACCAGACCCCATAACTGTGCCTGAATTTCGCATGTGTGTCGCAGAGATGTGTTCTACCTCCCTTGAACCAGTGCGTTTTGAATGCGAACCATAGATACAGTTATATTTCTCCATGATTGAGCACCCAAAGAACTCCTCTCTAGGTTATGCCAATTTTCTCTTTTCGTACCACTGAACAGGGAGATGAGCTGATTCCCGACACATTACAGATAGTCTACAAAATATTCTACATGAATGATAACAAATTTTTTCTTTGTTTTTCATAAAGTCTGCGGAACAATAGCGAATTTGTGACCGGTAGGGTTTCTATCAAATTTTGAATCCAGTCCCAGGGCCGGTTCTAGTAGTTTTACCGCCCCGGACATAAAGGGAAAATGCCGCCCCTCTCTCTGTAAAGCAAAAAATTATAATTAAAAAAGATGAATTGTTCACACATAGATACACACCTACAGAATAATTTTTGCGAACGAAAAAAGGGAGCATAACAATTATATATATTATTTTAAGTCTTAAAAAATACAAAATAATTCGAAATTAAGAACATAGTTGTCTATTATTATTTGAAACGAGTAAAATGTAAGAGAAGGAATCCCCCATTTCAGCAGGCCAGTTTCTTCTAAAAAGAGTCTACTGATGGTGGGGATCCCAAGTGTTTATTTTATCATAAAAACATAAAATAAAACATCTCATGTGCTTCTCTATCAACCGAAAATTCTAATTACCCCTGTCCCCTTTTGGATAGCTGAAACCGGATATCGTATGTTTAAAATAATGTTCGTTGTGACCCAACTCCGAGCTGGGGAGAAAGTTACCAGTGAAAGGTGTGTAACATATCAAATTTAATGGTTTAACATGTACTCCCGCCTCGAACCCTTCAAGTTTCTACAGAAACTGGCATTAAACGCAGTGCCAGGTTAAGCTCATTTCGGGCCCTGGGCGCAGAAGATTTACGGGCCCTTTTCGCACTGGCGGATTGAAATTTATTACCAGAAAACCTGGTAAAGTCCAGCTTATTCGGGCCCCTGGGCACCCAATGGATAAACCGACACTGATTAAACGTACAGAGTATAAATAATAAAAAATAAGATTCTTAAATAAAATACCAAATTCCCACCCAATAATATTTCAGGAAATTTATAAATTTTTTGTAAAATCATATTTCTCAAATTCGATCCGAATCCCGCCCTTAAAATTTGCCGCTCCTGACAGGGGTCCGGTTTGTCCATCCCTAGAGCCGCCACTGACGATTCACGGTGTAAAGGAACTAATGCACGCTAAATTTGTCGAGGCTATAAGTCCTCACGTTGGTGTGATTTGAAAGTTAGGAAAGTGAGATACCAGTTCAGGTGTCGCTCTCGTTACTTGACCATGGTTTAAAAGTTCAAGATCCGTGTTGTGTCGAAATGTGCAATTAATACACAATCAATCTCAACACATGTGTGAGGATTGCATTTTATTCATAACTATTATTATTAGATTTTTTTTCTGTACGTCAAGAGATTATAAAGAAGATTAAGTCGGAATTTTTACTTAGAGATATTTTGCTCATAAATATATATAACCAATAATATAATATATGGATAAAAATATAATTCATCATAATTATATATAGTACAAATTATCTTACACATCTTTAATAAAACGGTATTGCAGTCTTCCCTTCCCTCTCCCTTTGTTATCACAGTATTAAAAAAAGTTGATTATTTTATAGCTGGACTATATTTAAGATGAATCTTCATCAAAACTATTAATCACATTTATTAGTAAATTTGTTTTCCTACAAACAGAAGGTTCTTTGAGTAGAATAACCTTAAGTTATACTTAGGTAATAATTGAATGTTAAATATATAAAGGAACAAATGCAATCATGTTTAGAGAGTGTAATCTTTAATTTCTATCATTTATTTAAGGCAAAAGTTGAAAATAATAATAAATAAATTCGCATTCTAAAGAAAAATAATTAATACTCACATAAAACTAACACTATATAGAAAGAAATTTCTGATTAGAAATATTTCCGATTAATAAACACTGATTACTTCAAAGAATCAAAAGTTTTTTAATCTCTGTCAATTCGGAAAATATTCTTATTGGGATAGTGAAAATATCATTTGGATGTAATCATGTTTCCTGAATTACTAAAATGCTTACTCGTTGAAAAATTGGCGCAAAAAGAATATCTGATCTCTCTCTTTTGCTTTTAACTCCGCGTGCATTCCATTGGATTAGTTGCATGATGTAAGGGAAATATAAAGATGAAAGACAACTTATCTTACTAGATGCCCAAAAAATGAAGCAGATTAATATTAATTTTTTACTGAAAGTAAAGGAAAATTGTATATATCTATATGTTTTGATTTTGTTCCACAAAACTTTTCAATACATTTACTCTTTGCTCAGCTAATTTTATAAGCATTTTCATTTAGTTTCCAATTCTCGCTTTGACCTCATCTTTTGTTATTGTTAAATCGACATTGGATGCACCTTTTTTAATGTGGAATCCATTAAATTCATCAAGGAGGTGAAACTCGAATTTGCTATACTGTTTGAATTAATTGGGACGAACAGGAAAAAATGATTTTTTTCTAAAACCTAAGCTCAGGGCCATTTTTAAACTCACTGGAGCCCTAGGCACTTTAAATTGTTACGCCCCACACAATTTTTAGTTTGGTTTGGGAGGTATTTTCCCTTTACTCTTACTCTTTTATTATCTTTGCGAAATCATTAATGCCATCTTTGTAATCAGTATCCATTGTAATATCATTTTGAGTACATTGTAACATCAAACTATATAAAGCATTTCTTTTTTCATAGTATATCTCATTTCAATTTTTACTCTCTTAAGGGCAGAAAAGCTTCTCTCGCGTTATTTTAGTCGGGGGTACGTTCGTTGTAATTTCCATTTTTTTCTCTTTTTTTCACCCTCCATTGTTTTGCGCCGCAAATCTTTTGCGCTCTAGACATGTGCCTAGCGTGCCTAAGCGGAAAAGAAGGCCTATCTAAGCTTTTCATCATTACATATCTTAAGACGACTGAAAAATCTCTGTATTAGTACGAAGTAAGTTCTCTTTTAGCAGAAAGGACCTCTTGAACACGTTTTGGCATTAACTCCACCAGTGTAGCACGCATGTTTTTGACTTTATTGTCGAGGAACTGCACTTCTGTTTATCATGTGTTCTGTTGTCGTGCAATTCGTCATAGCTAAAAGATTCTTGAGAATACCCATAATTTCTCAATAGGATTTAGGTTTGATAAATAGCCAGGCCAAATAAGCACTTGTATTTTATTTTCCCGTATAAAAATCTGGATTGGTATCGAATTGTGACAAAGAGTCAAGTCCTGTGTAAATATTATCATGAATTGAACAATCGTAATACATAATATTTCTATGTATTGATAGAATTCATCAAGCCTTTAAGAGAAACTAAAGTTCCAGGGCCATTTGTTGTGAAAAAAACACAAAATATCTCTTCAGAAAGGTGTTATGCAGTCTGTTGGTTATGATCTGGTATAACAGAGTTTTACCTTCACTTTGTCTTACTGCAATTGATTTGCATACCTGCGCGAACAAATATGTTTCATCACTGAAAATTACCTACTTCCAGTCGTTAACAGTTCAAGATCGATATTTTTCGGCCCTTTACTAAACATTTTCCCATCCTTTTTCGAGTTAGAAATTTTTTTATCTTCGAGCTTGTTGCCTTACGACCAACTTCCGGAGGCTTTTGCGTACAATCGAGATATTCACTTCTCACTATACTCTAATAAATCCTTCCGAAGGTCTACGCTTGTCTTCCATGGATTTATTTTGAAATTTTTTATTAGAATTTTATCGGTTCTTGGAGTAGTTTTCCGTTTGCGCCCACATTTTCCTTTTCTTTTTAAAGAGGATATTCCGGTATCTTGAAATGTTCTTAAAATTCTTGAAACACTTGATTTGCTCATACCAACTGCCGTATAGCTATATTTCTCACAGTCATAAAAGTGTGTTCCTTAAGCTCGACTATTTTAGAACGCTTCCTCGGAGTAATATCCATCTTTGAAAAAGCAAAAGTAATATGAGCTACATGGAACGCAAAATTATAATCATCAGCTGCCGCACTGAAATGCCCACAATTGAGCTACTGATACACTAAAACCATTCAAACGAGTAAATTATAGTCAAAACCGATCCATCACACTACCTCTAGGCAGATATAACCGTTTTGTGGCAATTCGGGACATCACTGATAATCGCATACCAACTCAGACAAGAAAAATATGTTTATTCCAATTAGTTAGGACAGTATAGTATTTGTGCCACCACAGTATTGAGTTCTGTAGTAAAACGTTGTATTATCTGTTCTAGTTTCTTTTCGATGACATTATTGCTTTCTTTAAATGTCTGTTCTGATTTCTTGGCCTGTTTTTCAAATTTTTCTATTTTCTCTATTTAATTATTATATGTTTTGGCGGAATATGGAGTTTTTTTGGCATTTTGAAATTTTTCTATTGCTTCATTTCTCGAGACTTGTTGTTCTACTTTTATTTTTTAGATTTCAACTTCTTGATATTTTTTGCATAACTAGGAGTTGGCCTCGTGAGCCTGTCCACAATAGCTACATTCAGGGCCGATCCTAGGGTGTCGGCCGCCCGCGTGCGAAGACCTAATTTGCCGCCGCCGAGAGAGAATTTTTTTGTATTTTAAAAAATACGTATATTTAATACTTATGTATTTAATTACATATATATTTACTTACTTATTATAATACTTATATACTTAATTACTTATTATAATACTTATATATTTATTTATTTAATACTTATACACATTGAGGTTATAAACTCATCTACCTGTATAAAAGTACTAAGTAAAATATTAATAAAAATGCAAATATAAAATTTGAAGTGCAAAACTTTATTTATTTTTGGTCAACTAATAGGTCATAATAGCTATAAAGTACTTTAATAAAATAATAAACAAGCAAAAATATTACCTTTGAAATAAAAATAGACATTTTATAATTCGAAGAACAAAATACACAAACAACAGTATTTATTGAGAAAATATAATCTAATAAAAAAAAGGTACTAATGCATAAATCTCGTGAAACGAAAAGTATATAAGTTAGTCCGACTACTTAATAGTTAACTAACAAATAAATTTTGTGTCTTTCTGAAATGTAAATTGGTCAATAATTCTGGTGAAATTAATTTTTTCAGAGATTTCGAATTCAATAGAGAATGTGTCCAAATCTGAAAGCTTTCTAGTGTAATATTCCTAAAAATTCCTAAAAAAAATTCTGAACTATATACCTTACCATCAATAGTGCTCACACATCAAATTGCAATCGTTATTTGTTCTGTGTGACCAGTGGCGCACACAGGAGTTTTTCAAGGGAAAGGGGGTCCGGGGTCGAAAGTTCACCATTCTTGTATCATGCTCCTTTTGATTTTGTCGATTTTGGGGAACAAAGCACAGTAAAAAACTAATTTTTGAATAAATAATTAGCATTAATTAATAAAATTAATCATTAATAACAAGTAATTAAATTTTACGTACTATATACTTGGAATTATAATCAATCGGAAAAAAATCAGAGGCTTTGGGGGGTCCGGACCCCCAGGACCCCCTTGTGTGCGCCACTGTGTGTGACTAATAACTGGTGTAGAATCAAGAATAATAGTGTAATATTTGGCTTTTAACATAATGCGTGTGAAAAGCCAAATGCTCATTACGAATAGATTTGGTTGAGTGAGTTGTGACAAATCTGTACGGAACCTTTCCACTAATCTTCTTAGGCGTCTTTCTGGGGAATATAAATTCGCGTTTATTTCCAATCAACTCCAAAAAGAAGTTTGGGATATTTAAATTAGATAAGGTATTTAAGTCGAGGGTTGCGAGATAGCAAGAGAGATGATGGTAGGCTATTGAGCCAACAACTTTAAACTAGAAGATTCAAAAAGAGATTAGATTCGTGAAGACGTCGTGCTGCTACACGTACCAGAAAGCTGATATAAGCTAGCGGTAAATACAATTCACGTACGCTTAAAGTAAGCGTCAGTTTGAGATACTTAGTTAAAGTTAATTACAATTAAGAATTCGAATACGTGTGTTCCTCGGATCTGCTATTTCGGTAAACCTTACTTGAGTTGAGCTAGATTAGTAATCAATCGTATTCTTAGTAATTTAGTTTAATATAAAGGCAAATCCCTTTAGAAGACGTAACATTATTATATTATTTGTTATCAGAGATTTTTGAGGAAATTGTAACAAAAATAAATAATATTATTATTCAAAATGGCTTTTGGTGGTTCTTTGCCTCAAATTAATCTTGGTGTTCAAGGTGTGACCCAGGGGGGTCATCACAGAGTGAGGAATATTAATGTTGCACTGTTCAGCTACACGGGGGCTTTTGGTGACGGACCTCGTAATTTTGAACCATGGTCAAGTGACGAGGACGACACCTGAGCTGGCACCCCCCTCTCCTAACTACTACCCCACACTAACGGGATGACGTTTGAGCTCTCGACATCGCTTCCCAACACGGCGGGTCTTTAGGGGTACTGGGCTCAAACTCATGACATGCCGGCCGTGATCCGATACCTTGACCAATGGGATACCGCAGCTCTAACAGATTCGGCTAAAATATTAATTATTTCATTTTGAAAATACTGCGCTAGTAGTGTGGAATACGTTTTTGTTATTTTTGCATTTATTGACATTATTAAGGTGTTTTGAAATAACCGAATCAAATTTTGCCAACATCTAAACTGCCTTTAAAATATTACCATTATCTCAACCTCGCACTAGTTCCTCTGAAGGCCAAATTTTGACTGGCTAAAAATTGTACTTCAGCAATAATTTTTCAATGATGGTGCGCCATCGCCTTTTCTCTAGATTGTATGCATTTTGTTGTTCCGTATTAATAGTACAATTTTTTTCCGGTCTTGTCTTTAATTTGCACCACGATCTTATACAGTTTTTGTGTTTTAGAATATTTTCATGATTATTACAATAATAAAAAAAATACATTATATATTTAACAGTCCGATAAAATTCTGTCTTTTAGCTTCCTCAAAAAAATGTCATTTCGGGATATTTTTGATAACATTTAAATATTAACACATGCGATCTTATTTGAAAATATATGTTTAATAGTTTTTCTTAAGTTATCTAAGTTTATTGAAACAACTTGCCTATTATTGACTTAATTCACAAACTTTAAATATTCAGAAATTATTTTTAAGAAATGCATTTTCGATCAGCAATAACACAATTACTAATAAGAATATATTCATAGTTGCAAAATAATATTACTAAATTTCTCTTGATGTACAAAAAAAAGAGAGAAAAAAATACCATCTATAAACACATATGCTATATTGACTTAACATAATGATTCATAATCGATGATTAAGAAAAAAAATAGTAATTTACAATAAACAAGACAAATAAATCGCATTTTTTTTAATACTGGGAACAGTAAGGAAAAATATCCATGTCTCGTTCTAGTAGTGGAAGCTGTCTTATGAAAAAAAAAATTAGCGGCAATTAACATTATTTCGATTTAATCCAAAGATGAAATTGTACAGAGTGTTTTTTTTCCAGGTATAGAAGTTTAAGTTGGCATTACTTTCCGAAATGGCGACCGATTTAACAGCTGTCAAGTGATTTATTCTCAGTTTGGTTTGGCAATTCATCATAAATAGACTCACGCCTGAACAACGCTTTCAAATTGTGCAATTTTATTTCGAAAACAATGGTCGATTTTCATAAGCGAATTTTGTTTAGCGATGAAGCGCACTTCTGGTTGAATGGCTACGTCAACAAACAAAACTGCCGCATTTGGAGTGAAGCTAATCCACAAGTGTATGTCGGAACACCGTTACATCCAGAAAAACTGACTGTTTGGTGCGCTTTATGGGCTGGTGGAATCCTTCTTCAAAAACTATGAAGGCCACAACGTTACAGTCAATGGTGATCGGTATAGAGCCATGATTACTAACTTTTTCATTCCTGAATTGAACAATCATGATGTGTCCAGGAGCTGTGGTTCCAACAAGACGGCGCAACATGTCACACAGCTCGTGCCACAATCGATTTATTGAAAGACACGTTGGGTGACCGCCTAATTTCACTTATTGGATCTGTGAATTGGCCTCCAAGATCTTGTGATTTAACACCGCTAGACTATTTTTTGTGGGGCTATGTAAAGTCATTGGTCTCTATGCGGATAAGCCACAAACGCTTGACCATTTGAAAGACAACATTCGCCGTGTTATTGCCGATATACGGCCAGAAATGTTGGAAAAAGTCATCGAAAATTGGACGTCCAGATTGGACTACATTCGAGCCAGCTATGGCAGTCCTATGCCAGAAATCATATTTAAAATGTAATGCCACAACATTATCTTTCGAATAAAAAAAATTCATGTCAATCGAATAATACATCGTTGTTTTATTGCAATTTAAAGTTCTATACCTCTCAAAAAAACACCCTATACAAACGATGTACTCTTAACTATAGCTATGGATACGTATAAACAAAATAATTTCATTGACATTAAAATAAGCTAATTTTCTTTTAACTGAGAAATCCTTTCAGGTTAAATCGTTATTCACTTATGTGAATTTATTTATTACATAAATGTATACACATATATTAACAAAAGAAATTTTTTTTAAACTAAATATATTGTTTTTATAGTCCGCTTTTTCATGAAGGCACAAATACAGTAAAATATTCCTTAATACTTTATCTTAATAGGGTAAAAATATAGTAGTTCCAGAAAAGAACTTTGTGTTTGACACAATACCTCCTAGAGCCAGAAATTTAAACCTACCAGACAAATTTTGTCCTTTAATGCTAAACAAATTAGTTTAATTAGAAATTCAAGTCGTATTAAACTTTAAAAATAAATGTGATACAAATAAATACCTTGGTCACAGGTTATTTTTTAAATTTGCAGTTCATGAAAAATAAAAATTCTTAATAGAAAAGTTTAATTAATGTATAAATGTTTAAAACGAGAAATAAAATATTGTATTAACAGAAATTTAATGAAAATATTCCGTAGTACGGATCTTTTTGAAAGCCTGTGAATTGTGTCCATCTAAGCCAACGTTTTTATTTCTTGTGTAAATCCAAAGAAAACGCGCCTCCGAGAGTTGTAGTGACTTTATTATATAAATATTTTGTTTTGTCTCTAAATCGAAGTGTGGAACAGATAAATGTTGCAATATTTTATTTCTCTGTTCCTTTCCTCTCCTAAATTACATTGATTTATTAGGACAGCACTACATTTAATTTATTCAAAGAGAAACACAAACTTGTCTTTGAAATCTTAAAATTTTAGAAAAAAGGAATAAGAAACTTTTTTTAGTGTCACTTAAATAGAATGTTCCTTAATAAGAGGTAAATATATAAGAGAGGTCCATTTAAAAGAAATCGGTAGCAACATTAATTGTGCCTTATTCGGAGGTATACCGTACAGGAGAGATATTTCTGTAAATTACATTATTTAAAGTCTAAAAAAAGAATGAATAATTCGAAATTAAAAACATAATTACCTGTTGCTATTTCAAACTAGCTGAATCTAAAAGATTGAGTTGTGTCAATTTCAGCAGCCCAATCTCTTTGAAAGAGAGTCTGTTGATGATAGAGATCACAAGAGTTTGTTTAACTTCAAGTAACTACTCAAGAGTAAAATAAAACATCTCCTGAGCCTCATTATCTTCCAAAAACTTTTATTATTTCTGTCCCCCTTGGGTTAGCTGACACCGGACATGCTATGGGTGTCAGGAATGTCCGTTATGACCCCAGGAAAAGATGGGGAGAAAGGTACAGAAGATGATATAAACATATTAAATTTCATGATTTAACATATACTGTGCGGCCTCGGACTCTTTCAAGGTTCAACATAAAAGAAAACTGACATTTAACGTACACAGTTGAAAATAAGAAACAGTTAATGAAATATCAGAATCATAATACTAAATACAAATATATAACTGGAAATTACTAAAAAAAAAAGTTATATCAAATACATATTTAACAATTAATTCAGTCAGTAAGCCAGTCAAATATTTAAATGTGCATGTAAATACTAATTTTTTTTTCTAGAAATATTTATAATAAACAATATTTATCTTAAACAATAACTCTTTTTAGCACACAGACATAATTTTTAGTTTATAGAAGTAGAATTTAGAAGAACTGCAATATGTCGAACGCTGCTCTAAGCAAAATACAGTCAGGTCTCGTTTTATGCGGTAGATACGTTCTACCGAAAAATGCATATAAAAAAATCGCATTAAAAAAGACATTACTTGAATGGAAAAAGTAGGGATACGTTCCTTAGTTTTCTAAAATCGCATAAAACCAAAACAACTAGTTAAAATTAACTTAAAACCGCATAAAAAAATTGCAGAAATAAAAAGAAATAGGTTGCATGATAAATCACTTCGAATGTCTGAAAGAAATTGATACAAAAGCTAAAAAAAAACAAAAAAAAACTGGTATTCAAACCTTAATTCATTTTATTTTATGGAAAAGTAATACACATAGTTTTACAGTTTTAATCATTATCGCTATCTGATAATGGTTTGCACCGTTTGCGAAGTGGTTCCAAATCACCTTCATCATCAGAAGAGACTGTCTCTGCAATAGATATTTGCGGTAAAGGCCACGGATTTTCACAAACTTCATTCTCGTTCTATGTAGCTCTTCCTTTTCTGACAATGTAATCAGTAATTAAACTTTGTGATGAGGATTCTTTTATTTTTTTATATAGTTCACGATATCCAGACATGCAGCTCTGCAGCTCACATTGTAATTTAGAGGCTCGTTCAGAATTGGGGGCATTAATAAGAAAATGATTTTCTAATTTACTGCAAAGTTGAAGATCTTCTTGAATTAATTTTCCAGTGAGGGAAGTTGATTTTTCTTCCTCATCATTATCACCTTCTAGACCTACGACGCCGTCTACAGTTAGATCTAAAGTTAAATCAATAATATCATTGTCACTTAATGCATCACCCACAAGCAATTCATCTATATCATCGTGGCTGAAGGTATTAAAACCATCTCCTCCAATTTCATGTGTGCCAAATTAATTATTTCATCTGATAGTGTCGATGTTTGAGTGGTTGTATTGTCTGTCACACATGCTGGCCAAATCTTTTTCCAACAGGCATTTAAAGTTCTAGGTCTTATTTGAGCGGAAGCAGATGCAACATGAATTAAACAATCAAAAATAGAAAATTGTTTCCACACATCTTTCACTTTTAAGGACTCATTTTCTAGTTTATTAAAGAGGAATTTGTACGTTGCCTTAATATAATATTTTTTTAAAAGTTGCAATTATGCCGTGATCTAATGGCTGAATAAGGCTTGTTGTATTGGGCGGAAGAAATACTAGTTGAACATTGGATGTTCTAATTGTGGATGACTTGCTGCATTGTCAACAATTAATAAAACTTTAAAATCGAGAGATTTTTCCTTCATATAGGCTTCCACTTCTGGTACGAAACAATTATTGAACCATTCTATAAAAATAGCAGTTGTCATCCAGGCTTTCGGGTTAGCCATCCAATGCACGGGCAGTTGTTTTAAATCTTTACCTTTACGGGCGCGAGAGGCTAAGAGATTTATTTATTAAGCGAGGTTTCAACATCCGATCTCCTGATGCATTGCTACAAAGTAATAAGGTGACTCCATCTTTACTTGCTTTATGTCGAATTACAGTTTTTTCATGCTTTGCGATGTAAGTATGGTTAGGCAATTTTTTCCAATAAAGTCCTGTTTCATCAGCGTTAAATACTTGATCGGCAGAATAGTCCCCATCTTCAATAGTTTTCGCTAGCTCCTCTGGAAATACTTTTACTGCTCCTTCATCTGTTGTCGCACACACTCTCTCTCCCCTGTTATCTTAATACTATGAAGTGCATTTCTTTTTAAGAACCCGGTTAGCCATCCTTTGCTAGCTGAAAATTCTTTTCTAGCTTGGGAAGTGGAAGTTGATGGTTCTGACTGTTTCATTGAGAGCTTTTCCTTGGATTAACCACTTACAGGAATCCTTCTTTGAACTTGTTCCTCAATCCAAATTGCGATGGCTCTTTCCGTTCTTTCTAATAATACATCCCTTATGTACGATGCAAATTTGGTGCTTAATTTTATACCAGAAATGACCGATTTTCTTATTGCAGCTTCATTCTTCTTAATTGCTCTGACAGTAAATTCGCCTAAATTAAAATATTTTCCAACAGCCGTAGATCCTTCTCCTTTTCCTAAGTGATCTAAAATTGCAATTTTCGTTTCCAACGAAATTGACTGTCTTTGATGTGTTTTTTTTCTCCATTGGGCCAAATAAAATCTTAGAAAAAAAATTTTTAAAAATTACACTTACGATTTTCTAATGAAAAATAAAACTTTACGACACTCACTTTAAATCCAGAAGTCAAAATTTGCTGCTTATTAAATTGCAACTTAAATTCGCCACTTATTAAAGTGAAACTTTTATAAAAATGAACGAGACACCACTAAGAGAAAACATAATTTCGAAATAATGATATCGTATCGGTATACTACTGAAATACAACTGAAATAACGAATGCGAATCTAAGACTGTCGCAGCCGAGCCGCAGACGTAAGCACCAAAAAGATACGGAAATTCTCGGAATACTACAATCTACGTCTCAGTATAAAAAATAATAATAATAACAAAAAGCTAGAAATGTTTGGAATACAAACCGCACAACTTCAAAATCGCATAAAAACAATCCGCATAAAAAGAGACCTGACTGTATTCTGTTTTGTGCACATTTGTCACCCTTAACGTAGTAATTAGGGCTTATAATTTCCCGGTTTTTTCCATTCCCGAAAAAATACATCAAAATTTCAAAAAATTTAAAAACAAGTTATTTTTAAAATATATATATTATTATATAAAATAAAGGAAACGCCGGTTGTTTTTTTCCCCCTTTCATTTTCGTGATTCAGCTTCGAAACAAAAATCTTCAGATTCTTAAACGTTTGTATTTGTATTAGAAATTAAAAATGTATGTCATGTAATTATTAATAAAATTAAGAATGGTTTAAAATAATAAATAGTGTATCAAATATACTTTCATCCATACTCTCTGCAAAATTAATATAATTTTGTGAAGCAGACAGAAATTTTTTAATCTACCTTTGATCTCCCATGAAATCTCTCAAATGATTTGATGAATAATTTTCAAACATAGTAAGTGACAAGAGGCTGGACGACCTCCTTTTACTGGTAATTTCTATGTGTGCCGCTTTGACAGGATGTCGTTACATTCTTTCGAAAAGGGTCTGTCAAAGATTCTAGCTCTCCTGTTGGGGTCAAAATTCCCATAAATTTTATAAAATGTAACTCTGCGCGATTGGCAATATCCAATCAGAGACTCAGCTTGGATGACCGTAGTGAGTCCTGCCCAGGAATTTGCAGATGATTCGGTTCACTATTTAACGAGACGCGCGCCAATTTCAAGAGATTCCTTTCATCCAAAAGCAATCCAAATTACCATGTAGAGGTGCGAAAGCTAAAGTGAAGTAGCTATCCCCCTTTGACACCGGCTAGCCATGTTCCTCTCCAGTCCTTCCTTTTGAAGCTAAGATTTCTTTTATTGTTTTCTTTTATTGTAAATGTAAAATTTTAACTATGCAATATAATAAATTTAATTGTATCGTAAAATAATGATCGTCTAACATTGTAATAATCTTAACATTGGTCATTATGCAACTAAGTAAATTTGAACTTGGGTTTATTTAGATTGAAAATATAATTTATATTGGCCTCGCATCATAAGTAATGAAATCTATAGAAAGAAGTATTTCGAAGAAATAAATAATTGTTCTGAAGAAAGAAATTATTATACAAATTTGAATACAAAATAATTTACTTAGTGTGACATATTTATTTGTTATAAACTATCTTTATTTTACACAGATACTGTTACCACCTCGATTTTTTTATTTTCAACTTTATCATATACACAGATGAAAAATCTCTCCCCAAATTAAAAGTTATAATTTTTTTTTAATGAAATTGATATATTTTAGGACTAAAGGCAAAAAGTGTTAACGACAAAGGAAAAACGTTACAATTAAAAATTTCGAAAAAAATTTCACTTTTAGTTCCTTTACTGACTCACGTGCTTTTAAAATTTAATCAATAGCAGTTGAATCAATCATTTCTCTGTTTCTGCTAAGAGATAAATATTAATATTGTTACGAATTTTGTGTAAATAGTGTAAATAATTTGTATTTGGGTGTTTAATATATTTATATTACTCTATGTTATATTTATTTCATGCTAAAGTACTATTCACAAGCAATGCTGCCCCTTACGTTATAATGGCGATTCAATGAGAACTTGGCGGTAGAGCCAAGTTGGCATCTTTTTTGGCGACAATGTTGGCGAATTCGGAACCCTCTGGATTCTTCTAGAATGTAGTGGATCTCTCCATTAGCGTCAAGCTCGATGACACGAGCGGTTATATTTCTGGAAGTTTCTGTCGCGCCTATAAATAGGAGTGCCATCCGCAACCAGTTAGTCTTGATTAAACCAGCGATTAGTGAGGATTGTTTTGACAAGCAATTAACTTGGCTGTGCTTGTGAATAATCTTACATACATATACTTTAAAACACTGGCAATTGTGTTTGAGTGCTTTTGAAGGTGTGAAGACCTTCGGAGATTTACTCTGTGAATATTGCTGCTGAATCTTGTATTTAAAAGATTGGATTTTTGATAATAAATTCGCATCACTCTTAAAGAACTGTTTATTTTCTTTGTGATTGTTTTACATAAAATCCACGAACCCGGATCAACGTAACAATATATATAAATTCTTTCAAATTTATTTGCTGCTGAAATAACGATTACGTACGTTAAAAATATTAATTATTGTATTTAAGTGATATTAATTGTATAACCGATTTCTCTCTCGTTTATGGAATCACTTTAAAAATGTTACATAGATATAAATAAATATTAATGTAAAAATCTCACACTAAAATTTAGTTAAGAAAATAATGAGTAAAAAAAAGTTGCGAGATTGCTTAAAAATCTCCCTAAAACAGTTTGGTGGTTCTCTCATTCTCTTCAAATTACTAATTCGGTTAAATAGCTCATAATAAAGACAAGTATAGGGGAAAAAATTGAAAAAATAGTTTTAAGTATATTAGTACTTACGTTATCCACACATAAATCAAGATCTCGAAACTTTGATCAGATTGGTCGTGCTGGTAGGCGAAATAATGCGATTTCTTTAAAACCTAAATACTTTTAGTTGAGAAAAAAAGGAAGATTTCAAATTCGGTCCAAATGCTGCTCCAGACATGGATCCGGTTTGTCCGGCACTAGAACCACCCCTGCGGGCATTGTGTACAAGAGCTGTAAAACCATAACAAAAATTACTTCTTTACTCTTTGTTTTTCTTAATTGTTAGGTTATTGTTAAATTGAAAATTTTTAATTTCCCCAAATGCATATTGAATTTACACATTATTAGATTAACCGCATTAGATATTTTCGTAAAGAAACTTTCGCTAAAATTCTTTTTGAGACACCTTTGTTAAGAATCGATCCACAATGCGCTGCTAGTGCCACTATTAAACAAAAAAAACCTTTTTTTAATGCGGTATTGTTGGCTCCACTACGAATTTTGCTATCACATGAAGGATGTTCGTAAAGAGTAGACATTTATTGACATTCGACGAACACACTGTACAATAACATTCTATTTTCCTTAAACTATGCTGTACTGTCGGGAAATCGGGTATTGATTTTTTAATAACTACAGTAGAACGTCGTTTATCCGAACATTTATCCGGAGTGGCAAATATTCGGACCATTCTTTTTTTTTTTTTTTGTCAATTACATGTACTGTATATGAATACGTTTCCGAACAGTGCAATGCTCAACAGTTGTTTCGCGTGAGGCCAGTGATGGGAAAACCCATGGTCAGGGATATTTGGGAAATTTCAATTGAGTGATTTGGTAAACAATCACAATCGGAATATAATGTCAGTTTGTTTCCAAGTGAAGGGGTATATACGTGTTCTTTTGTTGAGTTGTGAACTGTTATGGCTTCGAATTCAAAACGGAAGCGCAACATCTTGGATATAGAGACAAGACTTGAAATATTGAACCGTCTCGCGAAGGGAGAAAGTGAAGATTACCGACTTTGATCAATCTCTCTCGATCCCAGGATTTCAAGAATGCGATGAAGATGTGGAAACCTGGATGGCATGCGATGCAGAAGACTGTAGATTTCAAATGCTAAATGATGACGAGATTGTGACTTCCGTGCAAGAAGAATCCGACCCTGCCGACAATGAAATGGATGAAGACAAGGAGAGGACAACGAAAGTAGCAAGGGTCCATCAAATGCTGACGAGTTTTCTGGTTAGAGATAGCTATGGAGTGGTAAAAACAACCATCAGAGTGCTGCCCTACTCAGCTACTGCTGCTCAAGAGAATCAGGGACCTTGCTGAGAAAAAACGAAGGTGTACAATGGTACAGCGAAAAACAAGTGATTATTTTCCACAATAAAGGTAAAATTGCGATATTTTGCACCTATTTGCTTTTTTTGCTTCAAGTACGTTTCCAGCATGTGATGATTTTCGGTATTCGCATAGTGTCCGCTTATGCTGCATGGATCGCATTCAGTTTTCGATTATCCGAACAATCTCGTATCCGAACAGTATCCAGTCCCAATTGATTCGGATAAACGACGTTCTAATGAATTAAAAATTTAGCATATTTATTCAATTTATTATAAGTTTTATTTTGAGAAATTCATAAAAATTTTGCTTGATTGATAGAACCAAATACCGCCTATGGCCGCCCCTTTGTTTTCGCCGCCCGCGTGCGGTGCTAGCGCTGCATATTTGCTAGGATCAGCCCTGGCTACATTTTTTCATTTCAATATCTTTGCACTCCTTCTCAGGGTGGTTTAATGAGCAGATTTTGCACTTTATTGAGCTTCGGCAAAATTTTTGAATGTGTCCGAATTTCTAACAATTTGTACTTTGCTTTCGTTTTTCATAATAAAGATGAGCTTTAAACATTTCGATCCCGATTGGGACCAATTTGTTGACTTTGCATCAAATTTGATCCAATTGGATGATGATGCATCCAATTTGTATGACTAATTGTTTTAGTAGGTATAAATCCTTTGTGGCCGCGGTAGCCGAGTGGTATAGGTATCGGACCATGGCTTGCTTTGTCACGGGTTCGAGCCCAGTACCACTAAAGACCCGCCGTGTAGGGCAGCGATGCACGTTAAATCTGTCGAGAGCTGAAACGTCCTCCCGTTGGTGTGGTGTGGTAGTTAGGAGAGGGGGGTTGCCAGCTCAGGTGTCGTCCACGTCACTTGACCATGGTTCAAAATAACGTGGTCCGTCGCCAAAAGCCCTCGTGTAGCTGAACAGTGCGACGTTAATATTCAATCAATCAATCAATCAGGTATAAATCCTCATTTTTTTCGTAAATTGTATTTCTATAAAATTGCATAGTTGTTACTTTTTAATTCCAACTTTATGTCATCAATTAACCGTGTCACAATTTCTTGTAATATATTAACTACTAAGGTCAATAAATGCACTTTTTTTATTTCTTTTATTAAAATCTTGCACTTTTTTTGTGCCATTTATTTTTTTTTAATTTTTTAATGCTTCCTTGGCGGTTTTGCAACTGTTTTAATTATAATCTCATTGTTTTTTGTCATTTTTTGGACACTTTTCTTCACAGAGAATTCCTTCATAATTGCTTCTTTTAATTTTAGTGTGTTACTACTCTGAAAATTATTATTTGATTTTTAAAAAAATCGTGATATTAGGACTCGTACTTAAATTTTGTTGTTCTTCAAATTTGGTTAACAATTCACACACACACAATCTGTTTTTTGCTTTTAAATTTATTTGCCATTGAAAAAGCTCCGTCAGTTTCGATTTCCATTTTGTTTTCTGGGTGAGGGAAAATACCCATTTTTTCCCTCCTACTCCAACACTCTACTTCATATAAATAAGCAAAATTGTGCAAAAACTAAATTTAAAATATCTTATAAAAAAAAAAAAAGATAGAATGAACTATAAAGTACACATTTTTTATAATCCCCCCCTTAAACCAGTAATCAAAGAAATCTCACTACCTCGAATCAGAAGTTAAAGCAAAACCTTCCACTAAAAATTTCTGTTCCACCAACGTCGAAACCCACGAGTTCGTGATTCTGTTTATTTAGTTGCGGTAGCCGAGTGATCAGGGTCGCGAACTCATGGAGGATGTTGTGTCTATCTAGTATGTCTGGGTTCCAGGCCTGATGCCACAAAAGACTCGTCGTGAAGGACAGAAGCTTGTCAAATTTGACTCTATCGTAGCTAAAAGTCCTCATGATGACGTGGTGTGGAAGTTTGGAGAGTGGAGTTCTTGTTCAGATGCCCTTCTCGTGAAATCACTGGCGCACAATTACGAGGTCCATCGCTAATAGCCCCTCTGTTGTTTCAAGGTGTGACGTAAATTAAAATTAATCAAGTCAAATAAAGGTCCATCAATCACAGCCAAAATGTCGTAATTTTAAACAATAGTCAGGGGACAAGATCGATATTTAAAATCACATCTTATCAGTGGCATGCACAAGGGCTGAGTTTTGAGGTTCAAAACTCTCCCATAGACCAAATTTTTTTTTTAATTTTTAGAATAAAGATTACTTTTTGGTGGTTCCATCAACATATAATAAGAATAAAAGAAGGGGTTGAGCGCTACTCGGACTCTTACGTTTAACGAATTATTCACACTTTGGATCATCTAATCATTCTTTGAACTTCGGAAGAAATCCATTGGGTTTATTGAAATTTATGCCTAGGAAATATCAGACTACCTTTTCACGCTTTATGAGCAGCCGTTTAAAAACCCTCACTTTTCGTCAGTTCCCAGAGAGCCACTGATGTTATTCGGATGTTCTTGTCGTCTCCCTTGCCCATATCTTGCCTTGTTTGGATTTTTTACAAAAAACGAGGTTCTTCAGGACTCTCTTCTGTTTTTAGACTTTTTAGAGATCTTTGAATTTATGAAGATTGACTAGCATGGCTAGACAATCTGGGATTAGTAACACACAACAAAAAGAAAATTTCACTCATGAAACTGGATTGTGTTCGCCACTGCATCCTATCTATATATATATCCACACAATGCCAACTTAAAGTCTTTTTTATTTCTGATAGATTTAAAATGCATTCGCTGCTCTATTCGATTGTGTTGCTTATAATCTCATCAATCATTCAAATTTTTACACGATGGGTTTAACTAGAGAACCCGTTTGAAACACAGGACTGGCCACATTAGTATGTCAAGTTCTCTGTGACCTTCGATCATAGGTAGCGCGCGGTGTTTGATTGAATTTGTTTACTAACATTGGAATCACAAAATTCAGTTTGTTGGAGAAGTACTGTTAACAGTGATTGCTAAGTATTTTCATAGAAGTTTTTAGCATTTCTTGAAAAGATTGTATTTATTTTTAAAAAAACACAAATGGAGGTAGAGAACTTTTATGGATGTTACCTTCTATATTCTTTAAATGAGAAGTACAAAGGACGTACATATATTGGGTTTACTGTTGATCCTAACAGACGAATTCAACAACATAACAAGGGATTAAAAGCTGGTGGAGCTTGGAAAACAAATGATAAAGGACCATGGTAAGCATTTCTCCTGATAATAATAATAATTTACGATTTTAACTACGAAATCAAGTACAGTGTTATTTCTTTCTTTAAATTTCGGTGTATCTGGTGTTACTTATAAAAAAACTACAAATAAATGGATTGATCATCTGCACAAGTTTTCTGTTGTTTCTGTATCAGTGTTCTTCTATTCTTCAGTGATCACTGCTTTTAGTTGGTTCAAGTGTAGTATAGGGGGGCACTTTGAATTTAGCGAGTTTTCTTTTTATTTGACAATTTTTTTCTAAATGTCATGGTGAGATATCGAATTCATTCTAAAATAAATAAAAAGTCATTCCTGGCAGTTATAAAGGTACTTCAGTTAAACATTCTAGTTTACATGCTTTGGAGCATTATCTTGATAAAAATACAAAATTGTTTTTAATATTTAATGTATAGATTAGTCTGTGCCCCTTGGCAAAGTTGGCAGTTTCTTATGACTGTGATAACACACAATGATCAAACTACTGATACAGATAGTTGTTCACTGATATGAAAATAAATGAAACAAATTTATTTGACAATATTTTGAAGTGATTTAATATGTGTATGATAAAAAAATGGAGCTCTGTTAATTATAAGACTTCTCCAAAAAGTTGTTAGACTTCTTCGTGACTTTTTCATCACAAAGTTAAACAGGTTTCAATAGAATTTCTTTACTCTGAAAAGCAAGAGTCCCATTCCATAAGTTGGAGAAAGAAATAAAAGGTGGAATTCCCCCCTGCCTTCCTTTAAGAAAAGAATTTAACTACAAGAAATATTCTTTGAAATTGTATAATTGAAAGTATATTTGAAAATAATAAATTTTAATAATCTTCATCCCAAAGTATCGCATTAGAGACATTTCAAGTAACTTTTAACAACTTAAAATCCAAAAGTGAAAGAAGGATCTGTAGACTAACTCAGAAGTTCTAAATTTTTCTATAGCTGACTTAGCACTTCAATTGATTAATCAGATTGAAAAGCCCACCAGTTTTTTCTGTGAAAGAAGTGTAGCCAGAATTTAATAACAATCCTTCCCCCCCCCCCTTTCCAAAAAAAAAATTCACAAATTGAAAAGCATTTACACTTGAAGAACACAGTAAAAATATCAGTTTTTGAACACCATTCCTTGTTTCTATTTCCTTATGATTACCAGCCATTTACAATATTAGATGGAATATTTTTGTAAAATAAGTATGCAAAGTTGGTACTTGTGTATTACCACAACCTATTGGCAACATTATATGAAACAAAGCACCTAATTGCCAATTCAACACGTTTGACACATAGGAAATCGGGGTTTCCAACTTGGCAAGTTATTAATAGTGTTGGTGATTGTTGTGATAATATGTAAGTACTGCAAAATTTTGCTGAATAATATTTTAAAATATCACAATGAGTTTTTTAAAAAATGAATGAGACAATGTTATTGTTGAATTTATTGAAAAATGTTTTGATGTCTATAATCATTTTAATGACATTCTCTTTTGCTTTCTGTTTATATTTTTTTGGTACTTATGTCTTATTGCAACCTGTAGAACATTATGAAACGAAGCATCTAGTTGTCAATTCAGCATGTACGACACATAGAAAATCTAAATTACTAACTTGGCGAGTTATTAATAGAGTTGGTGATTGTTGTGATAATACTTAAGAACCATTTTTTTCAAAATGTACTTATTCTTTAAAAGCAGTCAAGGTTTTAAGGTATTTGTACATTTAAAAATACCCAATTGTAAGCTTTATGAAATAGTGTTGGACTTTTTCTTTTGAATAAAATTGCAACTGCACAACTTTTTCTACAAGTTTTAGTATTTTTCTGTTTTAGGAGGACATAAAATGCAGCAAAAAAATCATCAAATGCCAGTAAAAACTTATTGTGGTAAATGTACCAACAATTTCAACGTTTGAGTGCTTATGGCACATGTGCAGAAAGACTATTTAAAAAAAACACTGTATTTTGTTTTAGGTATTTAATTTGTCAAGAAAAAAATTAACCATCAACAATAGCTCCCTGAAACAGAAAAGTACCCTTTTGTTTATAATTTAGCTTTAAATTAAATTTATTGCAATTTAGTATATGTTTAAGGCTTATGCATATATGATGTGTTAGAGAGAATATTTTTTAAAATTATTCTTCTACAAAATATAATTTTGTTTATTCAATTCTTTGTTTTTACTTATATAAGAGAGCTTGGTATTTTTCCATTTCACTGGGGCAGACAATTAAGTTGCCAAATGTTATACAACTGGCGCCAAATGGAATGTTTTCGTCTGTAACCATTTGAAAATTTTTTAAATGACATTAAAAAATTTATGACTCTGAAGTAAGCTCTTAGAATTGACATATTTATTATAATTTTTTTTATGTATATATTGTGTGTTGTCGCCAATAAAGTCTTCTGGGCAAGATTTGCACTGGCAGAAGGGAAAAGTACCAAGAGCTCTTTAAATCTGTATTGACTTTGAAAAGATTTGATCATCCCCAACAGCACCCGAAACAGAAAAGTACCAAGTTTCCAGAACGTCTGATCACTGTACATATTAATGTACAATGGTTTTTAGTACTTCAGATACAGTGTGAGTAGCTCTAAGTAGACATTGGATGGATAAATTGATAAAGAGCTCCTAAAGTGATGAAAAGCTGATAAGAGTTGTTGTTGAAATAAGAAACAGTGTCAAATTAGGAAAAATAAGACTTTCCCAAATACACTGAAGTCAAATCCAAAGTTCTTGCTCTCAGAAATCAAAAACAACCATTTCTATAATATTTAAAACTTGCCACCTTATTTTTATAGTACTAACCATGTTGGTTACAATTAAGAATTATTTTTTAAGTGTTTTAAATATATATAACTATCTCTTATTATTGTTATTTTTAGGGATATGGTGCTTATTATTCATGGTTTTCCTAATGATGTGTCTGCTCTGAGGGTAAGATTAAATTAAACATAGTTTAGTCTTTTTTACTACTTTTCAAAAACTATTTCTGTTTCAAGAAGGAAAAATGTTTGTCTATATTTAGAATAATTTTTCTTCATATAAAAATAATACTGCCCAACTTTTTCTTGTTAACTTTATGATAAATATTTTATCTCATACATTTTTAATATGAATTACAAAAATAATTTATATTTAAATTGAAGATCAAAATACTTTTATTTGTATTGTGAATTGAATATATAATTTTCTTATACATTAATCCTCCGATATACATATATAAATATACTTCAATAAATTCTTGAATAGTTTTTGAAAGTCTTTTTATGTTGATATTTTGTACCAAAATATTAAACCATGTTTATAATTGCAGTATCCTTTGTGTATGTCGCATACAAATATTTCAGATGATTTACCATTAATTAAAATTTGCATAATGTTTGGTCAGAATTTTTTTGTGAGACCTGAAAAACTTATGTATTAAATTTCATTTTAGATTTTGATACCAGAACTATGCTATCACAGTAAAGTTTTTCATGCTTTATAATATTTTTAGAACTTTATTAATATTTTCTATTTTAGTATTACTGTTTCAACTAAATTATAATTCTACTATATCATCCCTATAATATTTAATTAAATGTATCATAATTTTTATTCTATCATATACTGGATGTTTGTATTTTTATTGATTCAGTAAACATTGAATTTCTTTTCTTGTTTCAATTTTAGTTTGAATGGGCATGGCAGCATCCACAAGCTTCAAGAAGGCTTCGTCATGTAAACAAAAAACAGCCTCGAGAAAATGCGTTAAAATTTTGCTTTCGTGTGTTATCTGAAATGTTAAAAGTGGGACCATGGAATAGATTACCTTTAACAGTTCAGTGGCTTGATATAAATTATAAACAAGAATTTGATGTAAATAATTTTTTTCTAATTTTATTTTAACTTATATATTTTTAAAAAGCATATTACTTAACACAAGTTATGCAAATTTTGTAAAGAACACACCTCAGAAAGTCATAAAACATTTGTTGGTATGGAACAGGGGTGGCGAACCTTTTTGGGTCAACGTGCCATTTTTTCTAAAAAAACGTTTAATGAGTTATAGGCGTGCCATCAAATAATTTTGACTTGTGATTATTGAAGAACTAATAAAACTAAATACGAACAAATCAAAATTCTTTATTTAATACGAAAAAATACATTTTGCACTGTATAGTCATAAATGTTTAGTTATACTTGTAATTTAAATTAAAATAACATTAGTGTAATTTCTGCTATTGTAGATTAGATGACAAATAACTTATATCAGGATTATAAGATGTTACTTTTAGTAGAATGCATGCTGAATTAGAGTCGTCTGTTAAACGGTTTCTAAACGAGTCTTTGATGTTATTTATCTCTGAAAATAATGACTCACAGGCATAGGTAGATGAAAATATGGTTAAAATAGCATATGCCAACTTCTTCAAACAGTTAAATGCGTCTGGAATTGAATTCCATGTTTCCAAAATTTCGTTACTGGTATTTTTACTTATATTGCTTGTCAATCTTTCTGTTTCAATCAATTCCAACTTTTCCTTGTTTCAATAAACTTTTGAATCCATGTTGAACTAGACTGGAAATCAATCAGTTGCATTTCAAGTTCTTCAATTTCCAACCAATCGAATTGAGACAAGTTAAGTTTATCAAACGAAATCACATCAGGGTACATAATAAATTTGAGCGTTTCCGATAATTCCTTGAACTGAGAAAATCTTGCTGAAAATTCTTTGATTAAAGAATCCATTATGGAAATAAAGTCATCAATAACTTTTTCTTCATTTCGTTTCTCTTGGGCAGCTAAATCTTTGATATTTTTTTAAAAGTTTGGGAAGTACTTGTAGCTTTTTGTAATAATATCGTTTCTGAAAACATATAGTTTAGCTTCAAAAGCGCGAATGAGATCCATCATGACGATAACTGTTTTATTCGGGCCTTGAAGCTTTATGTTCAATTCATTGAAATGTTGGCATATGTCTGTAAATAACATCAATTTTAAAAGCCACATAATATCCATCAACTGTGGGTATTGTTCAATTTTGCTCTCATTTTGTTGAAACAGTCTGATTTCTTCCAAGCAATCAATAAATCTTTGAAGTACGTTCCCGCGGCTCAACCAGCGAACATTGTTATACATTATTAAGCCATTATACACCGAATTGACTTCATCCAACAAAGCATACAACTTTCGTTTATTTAAAGCCTGAGACGATATGAGGTTGGCTATTTTTGTGACTAAAGTTATAACATTATCAAGAGATGTTAAACCACTCTTTGCACATAAGACTTGTTGGTGAATAATGCAGTGGCATTCAAGAATCGAATGTCCTACGTCTGTTTTAAATAAAGAAATGAAACCATTTTTTTTTTTTTTGCGTACCATATTTGGAGCACCATTAGTGGTTACTGAAACAATTTACAGCCGCGGTAGCCGAGTGGTATAGGTATCGGATCGTGGCTTGCCTGGTCACGAGTTTTAGCCCAGTACCACTAAAGACCCGCCGTGTAGGGCAGCGATGCACGTTAAATCTGTCGAGAGCTGAAACGTCCTCCCGTTGGTGCGGTGTGGTAGTTAGGAGAGGGGGTGCCAGCTCAGGTGTCGTCCACGTCACTTGACCATGGTTCAAAATTACGTGGTCCGTTGCCAAAAGCCCTTGTGTAGCTAAAACAGTGCGACGTTAATATTCAATCAATCACACTAATCAGTTGATATGTAATCTGACTGAATATACTCTTGTCTGGGAAAATACATGTGTGTGCCCAGATGTCCTCTATTTTAATTCTGTTGATACTATTACAAAAAGGCACTAGACTTCTTTTTTGGCAGTGGAACACACAAAAAAGCCTGACATTTAAACCTGTTTACCATAAGCATCTGAAAACAGTTTTATGGGATCTTGGTATGTATAGCAGTTGGAAGTTCATCTACCACTTGATGAGCAGTTGTGGGATGGTTTCTCTTTGCTGTAAGGACAATATAATTATTGTCCATTATTGTAGTTTTTTTTTTTTTTTTTTTTTTTTTTTTTTGTGGTGGGGGGACATTCCAACTTCAATGCCTACTCCACCTTCCATTTGTTTGAAGTGATGCCCAAAATTAAGAAACAACACTGAAGCTGATTTGAATTCCTTCACACCATCTGTTGTCGTCTTTATTACAATAACCCTTCCACATGTAAAATTATTTAAATGTCTACCAGTCATATTCAGAATTACACAATCATAGATTTATTCCTTCATATTTAAATTTCACTACAACCCACATTATGTTCCTACACCAACAATTTTCAGTCCCTTATGAAAGCTGCCATATAAGTTATGCACAACAAAAATTTCCATATACATTTTTCCCACTGCATCACAAAATTGTGTTAATTTATTTATGTTTTATGTATTTGATTTTGTGGTTGTCACCTATGAAAATAAGATCTGCTCTTGGATTATATCCACCAGTATATTACTAGTCATAAAACTTTTTGATCAGTATTGATTACATTAAAATAATAATATATAACATTCATTTATTTTTTGTAGGTTTCCAAGTTGCCTCCATTACATATTCCAATATGTTATGGTCCGATTCAGCCACGAAAATTTAAAAAATCTGAAGCCAAGGAAGATGAAAATGATGCTGACATTTCTTTAAAATTTTGCTATCTCTGTGATAAAATTATCACAAAGGATGATAAGAACTTTGCTTGTTTTAATACAAATTGTTCTGAAACATTTCATATTTTATGTTTAGGCCGTCATTTCCAGGGAAAAGATCAAAAAGAGGGAAAATTTCTTATTCCTGTTGAAGGTGCATGTCCAAAATGTTCTATTCCAACATTGTGGGGTGATGTGTTTCTCTATACATTAGGATGTTATCGTAAATTTTCTTGCTCTATATCCTCTGGTTGAAATATTTTTTTAATGATAGTAGCTATGTTTTAATGTAAGGTACTTCTCAAATATTTTTCATTCTTTTATCTTTTAAATTAAGATTTGTAGCATTTTTCATGAAAGTATGAAATCTGAGAAGTAATTACAGTCGAACCTCTATTTAACCATGTTGCTAAATCCGTAATAAAAGTTTTTTATATAGAAAATTTGTTATATAGAGATTTATCATTTAATATACACTGAGGGACAAAAAAATTAGTGCACCAAGAAGAACTCATC
Organism: Trichonephila clavipes; assembly: GCA_019973935.1. Taxonomy (NCBI): domain Eukaryota; kingdom Metazoa; phylum Arthropoda; class Arachnida; order Araneae; family Nephilidae; genus Trichonephila; species Trichonephila clavipes. The sequence continues at coordinate 1,111,364 of BMAU01018312.1, forward strand.
AAAATGAAACGAAATTTTACCTACGTAATGACTACTTTGATATAAGTAAATGATTAGAAAATCAAAGAAGGATCATTTATTTCAGAGAAAAAGGAAGAAGAACGGAGGATTTAATACCCTGTTGAACTATCTCTAGCACGAATGTACGATACAATCAGGTATTGAGGCATACAAGTTCTGTATGATGTCTTGAGACATTTCATTCCATATTTGCTGTAACAGCGTGATTTAAATTCCAAAAAAGAGAACAAAACGAAACCGTCTTGGATAGTCAGAATAATTCTTTTAGAAATGAATCAAATGTCTTTTTACAAACAGTAAATGCTTTAGCTATTGGCAGAAAGAAAAAATGCTTCGTAAAATGTTTATTAGATGCTGGGTTCCATATATCAGCAGTTCCTGAAAATTTATTGAGATCACTAAATTTACAAGTGAAAGGAAATTGAATATTTATACTTTTGGAGAAAAAAGATGCATAAGAAATAAGTGTAAAATCATAGAAGTAACTTTGAGAAACATAAATAATCCTGAAAAGAAAATAATCTTCGATTTAATTGAAGTCCTATTAATCACTACAGCGGAAAATTCCAGATAAAGAAAATAAAATGAGAGCTTCAGCATCAAGTAGTCTATTTCATTGAGCCGAGCATTGAAAGATGCGAAACAGGGATTGGAATATTGTTAGGAGCCTGTATATTATGGTCCATTACAGGCAGTGAAATGAAATGAATAAATAAAAAATACGTAGCTATATTGAGAAAGGTGATGCTTGTCTGGAACATTTCACAATGAGGACCCTCTAACATGTGGTTTTATGAATGTTACTTCACAGCTGACTGTTGACCTCAATAAGAGTGTTAAATCTTTCTGGGAACTCAAATCGTTTGAAATAAATGAAACTAATGACATCCAGTTAAAGTGAAAAAGCTATTCAAATCTTTGATTCTTCAATTATACCGGAAAAAAGACATTACAAAATGTCACTTCCTTGGAAAGAAAAAAAATTGAACTGTGTGATAATTATAAAAACGCATTAAAAGAGGAGATTGAAAACTTAACCAGCAAAGAGGTGAAAGTTGGATTTCTTCAATCTTCTTCAAAAGTATTAGGACTGAAATATATACAAATTGTTATATTTTTTAAGTTTGTATGCTTATAGAAAATTTTATGTTACACAAAATGCTAAGTATTTTATATAATTTTAAAGAGAATTTACTACTGAATTCAATACAAATAAGAAAATTCGAGTATTTGCAATGTAAAAAAGTTATGCTGCAATATACATTAGATGCTCATAATAGCAGTGATTTATCAGAGCTTTATGAGGTTTCTTTATTACAGCTTCACAACATTGTTTAGTTGAGCTGAAAATAGTTTTAAGCTCTTCCTTTGTTATTATATGATGCCAGGAAACAATTATATCCTGAATTAGTTCCTTATTATTTCATGAGTACCTCGTTCGGACAAGAATTTTCAAATGATGCAACAAGTTTTCGATAGGATCAAGGTCTGGACTGTTTCTTGGCCAGGGCAACAACTCAATGGTCTTAGAATGGTACCAGTCTTTCAATTACTTTACTGTGTGGCAAGAAGCTGAATCTTGCAGAAAAATAAATGAAGCATTGTTGGTAAATAGATCCCTGATGGAAGGCAGAAGTTTGGGTTCTAGAAAGGTGTCAATGTATTTTATGACATTCAGCGTCCCATCAATGATATAAAGGCGACCAATGCCATCTGCTGATATACATGACTAAATGATAAAACTATGTGGGTGCTTCACAGTTGTCTGGATGCACTCAGGATGTAGCATTTCTGCTACTCTATGTCTTGCATATTTTAAGCTATCACTACTGAATAACCATATTTTAGTTTAGTCCCTGTATATAACTTGTGACCAATAATTATTTGTCTAATTAATGTGTTTCATTGTCCACTATAGTCCCTTTTTGCCCTGCTGTAAGTTGAGATATGGCTTTTTTCGTGGAATTCTACCTTTTAGTTTTACATCTGCTAGTCTACTCCTGATTGTTTTTGAATTGACAGAAACATCAGCATCACTCGGATAACTTCTGATGGATGTCGATGAAATTCTTTTATCTCTGAAACATAGTATTTTTGTTCTTCTGTCATCAACAGATGTGGTGCACCTTTTTCGGTCTTTTCCTGCTTTTTTTTATTAAATTTGTCTCCTAACATCTTAAACAAAACTTTCAATCTCCAGATACAATCACTGAACTACCCACCTGTGTAATGCTAACACAGGAAATACCACTTTCTCGTCACACATGTGCCCAATCTATTCTTTTATTTGATGCCATTGTTTATTGACTAAATATCATTGTTATCCAGGCCAGGAAATAGTCCTGGCCTTGATTCTATCTTAAACTTATGGCATCATTTGAAAACTCTTGTCTGAATGAGGTACCCATGAAATAAAAAGGTACTAATTGAGGATATGATTGTTTCCTGGCATCATGTAATAATGAAGGAAGAGCTTAAAACTATTTTCAGCTCAATGGAACAATGTTGTGAAGCTGTAATAAAGAATAAAGACAACCTCACTAAGCTCTGATAAATCACTGCTATCATAAGTATCTAATGTATATCGACAGTTATTGCAGCATAACTTTTTTTGCATTGCAAATATTTGAATTTTTTTCTTTGTATTGAATTCAGTATTAAATTTTCTTTAAAAATTATATAAAATACTTTGCATTTTGTACAAGGTAAAGTTTTCTATAAGCATACAAACTTCAAAAACATAATAATTTTAAAAAGTGTCCACAATTTTGGCCGCCACTGTATACAACTCTTCTAAAGATTTATTTACTTTTTCACCAGAAACTGTTGTTGAAGCTTCCCATTCTAGTGAACCTACGAAAAGAACTGTTGGAAGAACAGTATCTTCCAAGAGTTTGATCCTATGGGTTTTTTTGTTTCAAACTCTATTCAAGCTAAAATACTACTCCAAAAATTGTGGATAGATGGGATGAAGTTATACTAGGAAATATGAAAACAATGTGGGAAAAGTGGTGTAAACACTTGCAAGACTTAGCAGATATTGAAATGTCATGTTGATATTTTAAAAACTGTTCTGAAACCCCCATGTGCATCTCGATCTAACACTGTTGATCAAGTAGCATTACAAACAACACTACATTTTATAAACAATCCAATGAAAATTTTAATACCTATTGTACTAAAATTACTACTAGCACAATGTAAAATTCTAATACTTAAATTATTTTTTTTATATAACAGTATAAACAGGATGCATGCTGAGAAATAGTCACTTGCATATATCTATATTGATAGAACTAAAAATGTTGTATTTTATTATTTTTTGCATATATGTGTTTTATGTAAAAAGAATGTTTTAATAAATGTTTGCCATCAAATATACAGTATATATTTATTTCCTTTTCAAAGTAATATGACTATTTTCTTAGTTAAATACTTGCATCACATTTGAATTTTAAATATTAAATAAAGTCATGTTCATTTTTTAATGTATTGTTTTAAAAGAAATACTGAATAACTCAAATATATTTTTTTAACTATGCATGTGTGATAAAGTTTAGTTTTGCTTATTCCAAATTAATGCACTAAATTTTAGTCTGCTTACAAAATGTAATGAAAAAAACATAAAAACAAAAACATTCTAATAATTAAGGTTTGATTTAATGATTCAAGGCAACACAATATAAAAAATTTTATAATTTGTTGTGCTCAAATGAATGTTTCCAGACTATGTATTCCTCCCTCTTAAAAACGTAAACTTGGTGCTTCTCTGATGAAATCTCCCATTTTTGGAAACATTTTTCAGTTTTAAAAATTTTGACAAAAAGTAATATAGGTAGATAAAATTTAATGTTGCATTATTAAAATTTATGCAAATTTATATATGTTTGTTTATGCATGTTCTGTTGTAAAAGTTACATTTCTGTTAAACTTTTTGTTGCTCCTTTGCATTAGCTCTAATATAATCAATTACAATTTTTAGATTGAAATACTCTGGCACATATATTTTTAAGACTCAATTGTAGCTATTAGTAACTACTTACAAAAAACTAATGTTTCACAGTACCATAAATCATTTAATGTAAAATAAGTGTTTTTTCGCAATAAAATGAAAAATATGTGTGTAAATCTTTTTATTTGGAAAGCATTGTCTTTGTTACATTTCTAAATTTTGCAGAAATCTCGCATATCTCTATGACTTGATATTCAGTTTTATTTCTCAGCTATATGTGATTAGATAAGCGCAAGTAAATTTCTTAGGCATTGAGATAATTCTTACCTTAATCATTATAATCTGACATTTTCATACTGATATTTGTATGTTGCCACTGTCACAGCATGGAATTCCTAGTGTGGAACACTTACATAAAGAAAGTTAAGAAAAATTATTTGCTCACCGTTTGAATAAAATCTTAACAGACTTTGCATTTTTATTTATTCGTTATACATTTTTTTTAGATTTAACTACAATAAAATTAGCTAACCAAAATTGCCTTGGACATGAGAACATTTAAATTTAAATACATTATTTATTAGTATCAAAGTAATTTTTAGGTTGATGAATTCCTACATTTTTCTAGAGATTAATTCAAAGTCAACAAATACTTAACTGAAAGTTAAAAATTCAAAATACTGATACTAGCTCAGAATTCATTTGTTGATAAAAACTACATCTCAGTAGATTTTTTTTTCACAAAAATCACATTTAGAATAAAATTAAGTTGGAAATTTTAAGAGTAAGTGGATAAACATTGCTTTGTCATTTAATTTTGACATCAGAATTACTTTTCTTTGCAAGTAGATGGTTTCTTAGTAGTTTTAAAATACAAAACGTGTCCATAGTGAATACTACAGGGAAAATCCTAAATCAATGAATATTTGAGACTTAAACTGTCTCATACAATGTAATAGACATTAGGTAAATTATGAATTCTTGTTAATTGCTGAAGAGAAAATACATGTAGTTTATAATATAAACATTTTGTACATAAATCTGAAATTTATTCTGTTTTTGCATAAGTAGCCATTCAACCAATTCTATGAGTGTTTACTTGAGAAATTTGATTGCATGGTAAACTATATCCAAGCTATTTTAATTTTATTTAGAATATTCTATACACACATTAAATATATATGTGGGAGACAACAAGGGGTCCAAGACGTTGGTCTTTCTTCTATTTTATTTTAACATTAAACAAAAATTAATTAAAAAGGTAGAAAAGTTTTTACAGATAAGATTGACGATGATTTTCAGAAGGTAACGCCTGCTCGCGCACCTCTCGTGTTCTCTCTCGCTGCTTCTCTCTTTCTCTCTAATTCTGCTCTCATCTCTAAAAGTTTTTGTTTCTTTCACTAGTTCGACAGTTTCAGTTCTAGTTTCCATTCAATGCGCCTGCGCGCGGAGACTGCGTTGCTTTTGGCTGCATGCCACAACGGCCAGCCTGACCGTACGCTGTCCGCAGCGGTATTTCCATGGAGACCAGAGGAGAATCTGAAACATACAAAAAAAAAAAACGGAACAGACAAGGACTATACGACAAATATATAGAGATTAAACATATCAAAATTTTTCTGAACTAGACAGTTTCTCCATCATGTGAAGGCATCTCTTCGACATCCGGAAGGTTCCACAGGAAAACATTGTGTTTCACCGGCATAAGAACATCTTTTTCAACAAGTTGATCTTTGGTTGAACGCATCGATATTTTCCTCTGTAGAGTTCTGGACGTCTGTTTAAAACGATTTCTCTTTTTCCTTCGTTTCCACTGCCAAGGCTGAAAGATTTTCCGGAGCAACACAAACCGTCGATAATTACTCTTCATAGGTAAAGGGTTAGGTGAGCGGGAGATAAATTCCACGGAACTCGTTTTCATGGCACCATTGGCTTTCTTACACAATACTATATCAGAACATTTTTCTCTTACAATACTCAATTTTAACTTAGTAATCTTAATTTTATTACATTTATAATCCTTAATTAGAGAACTCGAATCATTTCCAGTATTAAAGTCCTTAACATATGGCAAATCATAACTACAGTTTTTTATCACATTTGAAACAGAAACATTTGGAAAAGAAACACTTGAATAAGCATAAGCATGAGCACCTAAAGAGGATTCACTTTCACTCAATGAAACATCGCTCTTTGCGTGGCCTAGTTTCTCTATTTCAGAATATACACTGGGATGTATAATAAATTCTTCGGTCAAGGTCGGTGATATTGTCGTTCCAACACTTAAGCTAGGAGAGTGTTGATTAAGAGAAATATTTATGGGTTTAACTTCTACCATACGCTGTTCGCCAAAACATGAATTTAATGTTATGATTTCTTCGGAAGGTGTTTGCACTCTAATTAGTGAGGAATTTAAAACTGGGATCTGGCAACCTGAATCAATCAATGCTGTTACGGGCTGATTTTCCACAAAAAATGTTGACGTATTGTAGATTTGCGCATTCTTCGCTATTTTGTTTTTCGCTCTCGATTTTCAAAGTATTCACGTTTATTTTATTATGGATGTGATCATTAGATTCTTTAGGTTTAAAACGCTTCTCACAGTCTCTTGCGCAATGAGATGAATCACCGCATATAAAGCAATTTTTATTTTCTCTTTCATGATATTGGGGATAGTTCTCTTTAATCTTTGGTTTAAAGTTTTGTGATCTATTTTTAAAGGGGTCTTGGGTATATCCATAAGTAATAGGAGTTTCTTTACGTGATCCGCTTCTAGATGAAATATAAATATCACACTCTTTAGCTAAATCAATAGGCCTAAACCAATCTTCTGCTTCTCGAATGCCAATATGGGTTGCGGTTTCCTTATTTAAAGTTTTGAACTGTTTCTCTTCGAATTTAGCTGCAGGATTTAAACTTAATGCTTTATTTTTAACCCTTTGAAGTTCGACTTCTTTTTCTAACTGTGCTAACTGTAGTTTCGCGAGCTCAATTTTCTGTTTTCCTGAAGTTACTTCTCTTTTGTTTCATGATACCCTCTCATCTATACAGTTTTGAATTAAAGTTTTAACGAAATCTGGATCACTTTCAAATGTACTACTGTTCTCAATTTTAGTCTTTAGTTTAACTATAGTGTCAGTATTCTCCACAGTACCGTTTAGCTTCTCAACAACTCTTATGAAATCCTCTTTAAGAGCGTTTTTATACATTTTAGAAATGGAAAGATCCTACCTTTTTTTTTTTCTGGCTCCCTTGTTGCTCGCACGTACGATGTATCCAATGAAGAAAAATTTCGATTCCACTGATTTCACCTCTTCGCAGGTAATATCTTGAAATTGTAGTTCCGGCCTCTACACAGGCGGATTATTCACACTGAATTAGTTCCAACCTCTACACAGGCGGGATTTTCGTCGATGGGTTTTCCAACCTCTACACAGGCGGAATATTTGTCGATGGGTTTCCAACCTCTACACAGGCGGAATATTTGTCGATGGGTTTTCCAACCTCTACACAGGCGGAATGAAATTGAAAAATTCAACCTCTACACAGGTTGAACGAAGTTTCGAAAAATGGCGGCGCGTCTCCTTCACGGACGCTGTTGTTCATTGTCCAGACTTTGGTTCAAAATCGAAATTTTCTCGATCGCGGCCGAGCCCCCATAATTTGTGGGGAGACAACAAGGGGTCCAAGACGTTGGTCTTTCTTCTATTTTATTTTAACATTAAACAAAAATTAATTAAAAGGTAGAAAAGTTTTTACAGATAAGATTGACGATGATTTTCAGAAGGTAACGCCTGCTCGCGCACCTCTCGTGTTCTCTCTCGCTGCTTCTCTCTTTCTCTCTAATTCTGCTCTCATCTCTAAAAGTTTTTGTTTCTTTCACTAGTTCGACAGTTTCAGTTCTAGTTTCCATTCAATGCGCCTGCGCGCGGAGACTACGTTGCTTTTGGCTGCATGCCACAACGGCCAGCCTGACCGTACGCTGTCCGCAGCGGTATTTCCATGGAGACCAGAGGGAGAATCTGAAACATACAAAAAAAAAACGGAACAGACAAGGACTATACGACAAATATATAGAGATTAAACATATCAAAATTTTCTGAACTAGACAGTTTCTCCATCATGTGAAGGCATCTCTTCGACATCCGGAAGGTTCCACAGGAAAACATTGTGTTTCACCGGCATAAGAACATCTTTTTCAACAAGTTGATCTTTGGTTGAACGCATCGATATTTTCCTCTGTAGAGTTCTGGACGTCTGTTTAAAACGATTTCTCTTTTTCCTTCGTTTCCACTGCCAAGGCTGAAAGATTTTCGGAGCAACACAAACCGTCGATAATTACTCTTCATAGGTAAAGGGTTAGGTGAGCGGGAGATAAATTCCACGGAACTCGTTTTCATGGCACCATTGGCTTTCTTACACAATACTATATCAGAACATTTTTCTCTTACAATACTCAATTTTAACTTAGTAATCTTAATTTTATTACATTTATAATCCTTAATTAGAGAACTCGAATCATTTCCAGTATTAAAGTCCTTAACATATGGCAAATCATAACTACAGTTTTTTATCACATTTGAAACAGAAACATTTGGAAAAGAAACACTTGAATAAGCATAAGCATGAGCACCTAAAGAGGATTCACTTTCACTCAATGAAACATCGCTCTTTGCGTGGCCTAGTTTCTCTATTTCAGAATATACACTGGGATGTATAATAAATTCTTCGGTCAAGGTCGGTGATATTGTCGTTCCAACACTTAAGCTAGGAGAGTGTTGATTAAGAGAAATATTTATGGGTTTAACTTCTACCATACGCTGTTCGCCAAAACATGAATTTAATGTTATGATTTCTTCGGAAGGTGTTTGCACTCTAATTAGTGAGGAATTTAAAACTGGGATCTGGCAACCTGAATCAATCAATGCTGTTACGGGCTGATTTTCCACAAAAATGTTGACGTATTGTAGATTTGCGCATTCTTCGCTATTTTGTTTTTCGCTCTCGATTTTCAAAGTATTCACGTTTATTTTATTATGGATGTGATCATTAGATTCTTTAGGTTTAAAACGCTTCTCACAGTCTCTTGCGCAATGAGATGAATCACCGCATATAAAGCAATTTTTTATTTTCTCTTTCATGATATTGGGGATAGTTCTCTTTAATCTTTGGTTTAAAGTTTTTGTGATCTATTTTTAAAGGGGTCTTGGGTATATCCATAAGTAATAGGAGTTTCTTTACGTGATCCGCTTCTAGATGAAATATAAATATCACACTCTTTAGCTAAATCAATAGGCCTAAACCAATCTTCTGCTTCTCGAATGCCAATATGGGTTGCGGTTTCCTTATTTAAAGTTTTGAACTGTTTCTCTTCGAATTTAGCTGCAGGATTTAAACTTAATGCTTTATTTTTAACCCTTTGAAGTTCGACTTCTTTTTCTAACTGTGCTAACTGTAGTTTCGCGAGCTCAATTTTCTGTTTTCCTGAAGTTACTTCTCTTTTGTTTCGCGATACCCTCTCATCTATACAGTTTTGAATTAAAGTTTTAACGAAATCTGGATCACTTTCAAATGTACTACTGTTCTCAATTTTAGTCTTTAGTTTAACTATAGTGTCAGTATTCTCCACAGTACCGTTTAGCTTCTCAACAACTCTTATGAAATCCTCTTTAAGAGCGTTTTTTTATACATTTTAGAAATGGAAAGATCCTACCTTTTTTTTTTTTCTGGCTCCCTTGTTGCTCGCACGTACGATGTATCCAATGAAGAAAAATTTCGATTCCACTGATTTCACCTCTTCGCAGGTAATATCTTGAAATTGTAGTTCCGGCCTCTACACAGGCGGATTATTCACACTGAATTAGTTCCAACCTCTACACAGGCGGGATTTTCGTCGATGGGTTTTCCAACCTCTACACAGGCGGAATATTTGTCGATGGGTTTTCCAACCTCTACACAGGCGGAATATTTGTCGATGGGTTTTCCAACCTCTACACAGGCGGAATGAAATTGAAAAATTCAACCTCTACACAGGTTGAACGAAGTTTCCGGAAAATGGCGGCGCGTCTCCTTCACGGACGCTGTTGTTCATTGTCCAGACTTTGGTTCAAAATCGAAATTTTCTCGATCGCGGCCGAGCCCCCATAATTTGTGGGAGACAACAAGGGGTCCAAGACGTTGGTCTTTCTTCTATTTTATTTTAACATTAAACAAAAATTAATTAAAAAGGTAGAAAAGTTTTTACAGATAAGATTGACGATGATTTTCAGAAGGTAACGCCTGCTCGCGCACCTCTCGTGTTCTCTCTCGCTGCTTCTCTCTTTCTCTCTAATTCTGCTCTCATCTCTAAAAGTTTTTGTTTCTTTCACTAGTTCGACAGTTTCAGTTCTAGTTTCCATTCAATGCGCCTGCGCGCGGAGACTGCGTTGCTTTTGGCTGCATGCCACATATATATATATATTTAGTTATTTTAAACTTAGCATCTTTCTACATATAAATTTTATAGTTAAAATGTCTAGTTATGTTCTGTTACAGTATAATTAAGTCATGTTTGGATATCAATATTCAAAGAACTGGATTTTTATTTCTTCAAATCTTTAGTATCTGTATGAATATAAGTAAATAACAAAGTAGTAGGATTTGATCGCTCATATGCTGCTTCAAAGTGGGATATTAATGAACAATCCATTAATAAGATTTAATGAAATATATTGTAAGTTGGGAGAACTCCAATAATTTTAATCTAAATTAATGTTATACATCAGTAATTATGCTGCAGAAAAAATTATGTAACTTTTGAGATAAATTAGTAGTTTTTTCAGTTAAAATTTTAATTTATATTAGCTATATTTATTCATGTGTTGGTGTACTAGTCTACTGATAGAAATATTTGCTATTGAATGAAAAAAAATGAATAAAATATAACTAGGTAATTTAATTTTAACTTAAACACACAATACAAGTCATTTAGTAGTTTTTGAGATATTATGTAATTTTTATTATTAAATCTCATTTGTTTTAGTAATAAATATTACTTTAAATTTTCATTACTTTAAATTTTCCTTTAAAATATATAGATGCAAAGCACACTGTCCATAAATGTTAGCTTCCCAATTTTGTAAGGAATGCCTTTAAGTGATTCAGTTCAAATATACTGAAATGTATGTGTGTGTGGGTGCATATTTCTATATGGTGTTCTTTTAATGAAATTAATACTTTTTGTTTTCTTGGGCACTTAAAGATTATTCCTTGCTAATCAAAGAAATTTGGGAAACATTTAAAAAGAAAGTTGTGAGCAAAATCTTAATGTCAAAAACATCTGTTGAATATACAGCATAACTTCATTGATCATGAATAATTGGAACATTAGGTCATCCCACTTTAGCGAATCAACCTATACAATGTGCAAAAGCATGTACAATTAGATCTCCATTTTGCAAACTTTTTCCTGAAACCAAAAAGATGAATTTCTATTTATCGAATATTTCATATAAATTTTTTTTCAGGGCTTAGCGACTTTGTAAAGTAAAAGGTCCAACTGTATTTAAATACTCTGTACAGTGAAAAGAACATGCACATTGAAATAAGACAAAACAAAGAGGTAAATAATTTCTTGAGAGAACTCTAATCAATACATTACATATATGATTATGTATTAAAGGGGAAAAAAGCCTTCTTGGACAATTCAAGTACATCAGTGTTAATTCATTGAGTTTTTGTACATGCCTGGTTTATTTAACAAGGGTTTTTACACACATTTATTTATTGAATAATATAGATAACTAAATATTAGAAAATATCTCCTTATGTAGTATAAACTCATTACGCAGATCACTGAAATCCAATTTGGTAAGTGTATTATCACAATCCTTGATGACTTTTTCCATACAACACATATATGTTTGTACAGTATATTTTAAAGTAGTAAGTATTTATTTAAATTGTAATCTTTTAAGATGGCTTCTGTGATCCTTTTTCAAGAGCTAATTTCAAACTAATAGATTTAAGAAAAGTTTAAAAATCATGTAGTTGTAGTAAAAGGCAGGCAACTTTTTTGAACTAACTGTTCACCAATTTCAAAATAGAATCGGTGAAGACCCATCTTGTAGGGGGATGCATGTTTAAATCTGTCGAAGCTCTAACGTCCTCTTGTTAGTGTGGTGTGGAAGTTAGGAGAGGAGCATGCCAGCTCAAGTGTTGTACTTGTCACTTGACCGTGGTTCATTGCCAAAAGTCCTCATGTAGCTGAATGGTGTGACGGTTAATATTCACTCATTCACTTTAAAACACACATATTCATTACACACATTTCTTCAAATATACTCATACCAAGAACAAGTTGTCAAAATGAAACAAAGTTTTACATATGTAAGTACTACTTTGATATAAGTGATTAGAAAATTAAAGAAAAAGGATCATTTATTGCAGAAGAAAGTACAAACAAATGGAAGTTTTAGTATTCTGATAGACCCCCTCAAGCGCAAATATACGAGCAGGCATTTGAGGCATATAAGTTCTAAATTAGGTCCTGAGACATCTTGTTCCACAATTGCTGTAAATGCACCTCTCGTTCGACCAAACTCGTAGGCTGTCCAACTTGCCATCCCAAATGATCCAAGATATGCTCAATTGGTGACAAATCTGGGGATCGAGAAGGCCAGGGAAAGGTGGTAATGTGGCTGAGACAATTTTGTGACATCCTTTCTATGTGTGGCTGAGCACTGTCTTGTTAAAAAATGGCTCCCGGGAATCCTGACATAAGTGGCAACATGTGTGTCTGAAGGATGTCATGAATGTACCTCTGGGCTGTCATTTTGCCATGCATCGCAAGCAATGGCACCCCATACCATCACACTAGCTGTGGGAGTGGTATGTCGCTGTAAAGTTAAGGCAGGATTGAACTATTCACCATGGTGCCTCCACACATGAACATGATTATTATCACTGCTCAAATTGAATATAAATTTGTCATTAAAGACAACCCAGTTCCATTCCATTGCAGTCCAATCTCATCGTGTGCAACACCACTCCAAATGGAGGCATCATTGGTGGGTGTGATGGGCACCGCAATACCAGATGTCCTTCAGCCAGGCGCCTTGCGATGGTCCAGGAAGACACAGGGGCCCGTAGTGAAGGTGCTGCCTGTGTCTAGACAGTGGCCAATGAGGCAGTTGACTCTACGCATGTGTGTCGTATGACGTGAAGGTCTTGATGACTGGTCTATCGAGGGTGTCCTCAGCCTGGTCACTGTGTAAATGATGTCTTTTATCCACTGGTCTCAACACCTCCTCACAGTCAAATCAGAATGGCCTACTTGATGAGCTATTTGCCAAGCCAACCACCCAGCTTCCATCATCCCAATGTTTCTTCTCTCGAACTTAAGATGGTTGCTCGTATTGTCTTCGATAGTAGTGTAACAGTATGTGTATTTCAGCGTTTCCTTTGCATACAATTAAGTACACTCACACAAGATCTACTTACCTCTTCTATATTCTAAGCAGAACGAATTTCAATGCCCTCTAGTATCCTTATGCAATGCTCAATCAAGCTGCATTTCTACTCAACATGTCCCTTCATGCCAAGTTTCGTTATAATCCCACAATCATTTCTTGGTGTGCAAATTTTTACGGCAATGAGTGAAAATTTGCATTTACAAGAAATTTTTACTTTTGAAGCAATTTTATTGTTTTTTTTCCAGTTCCCATAGTTTGTTTTTTATAAATTTAGATTTAAAGTAGGCAGAAGGGGGAAAATATCCAAACATAAAAAAAGATGATTTACCACTTGTTGAAGCACATGGTTGTCATACAGCAATTGCCAGGTAACCAGAATTTAGCTCATTTCATAACTTTGACATTGTTGGTAAGACAAATACTCAAATTCAAAGGGGGAAATCTATCATCAATTAATGTTATGGCTAAGTTTCAATATAATCATTTTCTTGATAATTCAGATTTGTAAATAACTTTGATGAGTAAAGATAGAAGAGATAATAATTAGTCAAAATGTATATTAACTTGTAAAATCAAACTTGATTTGGCAAGAAGAAAGTTCTTTAATATAATAACAATTTCAAAAATTAGAAATAAAATTTACAAATGATTTAAGTTAAATAACAATTAAGCAATAAGGTTTAATACAGTAAATGAAATAAAAAATTAAAAAGGAATATTTTCAAATACGCTTTAAACCCCTTTTAAAACATTTTTTTAAATATTTCAAAATTGGTAATTATTCACCAAATATTCTAACCTAAAATACACAAAAATTTCAATGAAAAATACAAAAAAGAAACATCTTACATTATTCTTTATTGCTCAATATGAAAAAGTAATAAATATAACCTGACTTTAATTTTTAAGTCGTGTGAAATTTTTGGATGAAAATTATATGCACATCGCAGACTCCACATAACTTTTTTCTGCAGTCTGTGAGACTATTCTTTACAAATTGTTGTAAAAAAGAAAATAAAATTCAATATTGCATATTAATCTTAATATAAATGAGATATTTAATAAAAATTATTTATTCTTTAATAAAATGTGAACATGTTTTAAATGAGAGCAAAACAGTGGATTTTAAAAATAGCAGTTTTCAAAGATAGACAGCTAGTTTTTAAATTACACAATACTATTTGAAATGTCACTTTTAAAAAAAGAAATTTAAATATATTCATATTTTAATGTATATGGGTTAACAAAAAATTTTTGTGAGTTTGTTAAACAAAAAAATGTAAAAACATTTAACAGACATGCTACAAGTCTTAAATAACTATTTTATACAACCAAAGCAGTTTTGTTTTAAACATTGTAGAAATACTCTACACATAGTATTTTGTCACCTACATGCTGTTCTATAACATGAAAAAAATATGCTTTTCGTATTTGAAGCCACAAATTGATAAGTAAATGTGATGAATTTAGAAGTGATTTTTGTAGATTGCAATATACTAAAAAGCATGATTCTCAAGGTAGACGAGGAATTTGTAAAAGCTTTCCATACATTCTTTAACAAGTCTGAATGTCAAAAACATAATAAATGTGCATTGATTTACATTTCATCATTTTCCCAGTTGCACTCTTAACATGTCAGAATGCATGAGTGAAACATCTTAAATAAAGAAAGGTCACAAGGGACAATTTAAGTGCTTCAAGTTACCACACAGACTGTCTATTCCACTTTTATCTACAATATAATATGTTGTAAATTCAAATTTCAATATTTTTAAAAAACTAAGTCATACATCAAAGAGGTGCACTGTTCCATTATTTCTCTTGTTGATGTATTTGTTTTGAAACTGCTTCCATGTAGATATTCCATCTAGTAGATTGCTTCAATTTTAAAGTACTTACTTTTCAAAATACTAAGAATGTACAGAAGTTATAAATAGGTAGGAAAGGTGACTAATTGCATGAATATTTGATGGACTAATGAGAAAACACTCTTTTTGTTGGAAGGGATAAACTTGTAAAAGCTTCAAAGCAATGCAACAGCTTCAAAGATAGCATGTGACCATTTAAAGGTAACAATACCTTAAATAATTCCATGACTGTGAAAAAAAAATTTTTTTTTATTAAACTTATAACATTCTGTAATAAAATCAGCGTAGCACTATTTAAAAAGTATTCAAAGAAAAGTGGAAAATGACAAACAAATGAATTTCTTTTCATTATCTAATTTTTTTTCATAAAAGAATGAGATATCGAAAGAAAACTATACAATACATAAAGCTTTCCTTTTTTGGGTACATTAACCATTTTTGCCACTATTTTCAGCAGACTCAATAGTTTGATCACCAAGAAATGGCGATTTTAAGCCCATTTGACATTTATAAAATACACTAGTTGAATCGTCACAGTATATAGCTAAAGTAATATTTGAACTTCCAGAATCTCTGATATGAGATTTTAATCCTTGAAAATTCATGTTCATACCTCCATTCACAAGACATAAAGTTCTCGTTTCATCATTTTCTTTTTTCTTTCCAACGAGATACGGCTTGTGTCGTTTTTCATCATATCTTAACTCATGCCATGAGGGACGAAGACGCTTTTGCAATTTTTTTGTCAATTCCTTTTCTAATTCAAATTGATCCATACTTTTTTTTCTTCTATTAATCTACTAAAAAAGTTAATTAATAAATGAAAAGTACTCAAACAGAAATGCAGTCGACGACATACACTAATAAGAGTAATTAATGTTAATATGAGAGCGAAGGCTCATTTACAACAATGCAGAGAGCAGCGAAGATGCATCCAATCAAAGGCCTTTGTGCTGCTAAGTATAGGTCCCTCTGATTGGACACATCTTCACCACTCACTACACAAGAGTCCTGTAGATCTACGCCCAGGGCTTGAAATGAGCTTAAATCGACACTGACTTCCCGTGAAGTGGACTGATGCAATCAAATCTATCCTAGTTCAAAGTCCTGGAGTGGAAGCTTGAAATGAGCTTAAATCAACACTGACTTCCCGTGAAGTGGACTGATGCAATCAAATCTATCCTAGTTCAAAGTCCTGGAGTGGAAGTAAGGATAATGGAATGTGCTTAGATGTCATCCTCGTTACTTAACCACGATCCCAAATTAGAAGGTACTTCACAGTGTGCGGGGTGGGGGAGGTACGTTACGAGACCTTTCTTATGAAGGTACAGATAATCTGAAACAAGCATTGGCTAACGCCCATATTCACCGCTAACCTGACCGCCGGTTAGAGGAAGGAAATCTGGTTTCGCCGAAAACGTTATTCACCATCTCAAGTTAATAGCTTAACTCCGGTTCAAGTTAAAAAATCCTGACCCAGTGCCACAGCCGGGTCAGTTGCAACCGCACATGCGCAGTAAGCGATTTTTCGAGTGTTTACGTTTTCGTGCAAGTTTTGAGTTGGGATAGATTTTTATTTTACGATGAATACCATTCAGAAAGTTTCCACTATTACTGAATTAGGTTGATTTGTTCGAGGAATTGGACGATTACGAGTTTCAGAGAAGATTTCGACTGACAAAACAAAGTGTCGCAGAATTGACTCTGCTAATTGAAGAAAAATTAGAGAGTAAAACCCCGTGCAATAATGCCCTAAAGCCAGTGGAGCAAGTTCTGATTGCTCTGCGATTTTACGCTGTTGCATGTATGCAATTAGCAATTGCTGACTTGTTCGATGTCAGCCAGCCGACTGTATGTCGAGTAGTGCACAGAGTCAGTGAAGCCATAGCATCCCTCTTGCCTGATTTCATTCACCTACCAGTCAACAGAGAAGAGTGCAAAACGGTATGTAAATCTCATAATTATTTATTTTCCTATCATTAATTGTTTCAAATTAGTAGAAATTTTTTTTGAAGTTATGAATTGTTATTCATAAAAGAATACATACTTATCTTTATTTTGGCTGTTCAATAAAATAAGCTTGTTACAAAATGAGATTTTGAATTTGTTAGTAGCTAAAATTCCAATAACAAGAATACATTGACTGAACGAGATTTAAATGTGTAGGATGTTTTTCCTTTACATTTCCTAATTTTAATTAAGTGACCCAGACATGTGTGCTTGTATGCTTTTTTTTTTTTTGTAGCTCTATCTAGAGACATTTCCTTGATGTACATATGATGCTAAGTTTGGTTTCTAGATTTCTCATAATTAATAATTATAAGGCAGCATTATCTGAAGTAATATATGATTACTTATACAAATAATGATTTGATGATACATGTTCCACATTTGGTATTTATTTGATGCTTATATTCTACCTTGGATGTTCTGATCTTTATTTGCTAAAAGCATAAACAGTTACTTCATTCTATGTATTATATATTCTGTAATTTTACTCGTTTAAAATCATAAAAATCAAAACTAGTTGGCCATTCAAATTGCCAAAAATTTTTATTCAGGTGTCAAGGAAATTCTTCAGTATCGCTGGATTTCCAAAAGTTATTAGAGCTTTGGATGGCACCTTTGTACGTATTGTGTCTCCAGGTGGTGAAGATGCAGAAAGGTTTCGCTGTCGAAAGAACTACTTTGCACTGAATGTCCAAACAATTGTGGATTCTGATCTTGTGATCAGGAACGTTGTTGCAAGATGGCCAGGAAGTGCTCATGACAGCACTGTTTTCAACAACAGTGCAGCCTGTCTTGCATTAAAAACAAATGCATTATATCAAGATTTTCATTTGCTAGGAGATACAGGCTATGCATGTGAAAAATATTTATTAACTCCTTTTGGGAATCCAAGATCTCTATCTGAAGCTAGGTATGTAAAAGGTATTTTGGTTAATTAATAGATGTTTCTAAAGCCTTATTCGATAAATAGAATTACCAAACATATTGTACCAAGCAACCAGAAAATATTTTAAAAGCAAAATTTACCTTAATTGTCATATACTGAAAAAAGTAATCTTTTCCTTGGATTGTGTGAATAATAAATATATGTAAAAGATATTTAGATAAAGACAGAAATAATTGAAGGAATTTGAAGCTGTTTTCACCATGAATTATATGAATGGTCACAGAAAAATTAATTTGTTTTTACCGAGAAATTAGTTTATAATCTGAAGAACTAGCTAAATGACGCAATTGACATCTCTCTTTTGAAATAAAATAAAGTGGAGTGATTCACATCTCTTTCAATGACAGTACAAAACCTTATAGCAGAGCTAATATATTTTTTTAAAAATAACTTTAAATGCTTAGGCTTTGATGATAATATCTGCATAAAATGGGGACAACATATGTTCTCATTTTTGTTTTCACCTCAACATATAACTTGCTAATATAGTTTGACAAAAACACAAACTACATGTTACTGACATTTCTTGACAGTTCATCAAGTTTTATTTTGTTTCAGGTACAATAAATCACATGTTTTAACAAGGAACACGATTGAGCGCAAGTATGGAATCTTAAAAAGAAGATTTCCATGCTTATCAATTGGCTTGAATTGCCACATTGATAGAGTACCAGCTATAGTTGTTGCTTGTTGTGTTCTTCACAACTTATGTATACGCCTGGGTAAGAATATTTTGTAATTTATTTATTTGTCTAGCCTTAAGCTTTCAGTGTATGTAAATTTACATAATCGCAACTTTTAACATGTTTAATGCTTACATTTACAAATTGTGTACATATTTTTTAATGTATTTTGCATGAAATATCTACTTAATTTAAAATCTTAAAAAATACTCATAAATTATAAACATAATATTCTGCATACTGAACATATAATTTTTAAAAAAAAACAACCACAAGGTTATATTAACTGATTAGAAAATTTTTTACAAAAATGTTGAATACTCAAAATTTTTGGGAATATACTGCAGAAAAATTTTATTCCTTTTAAAAGAATTTGTATTTTACAAAGAACACGCATGAAACAGATTGAGAAGAAAATACATCTGTATTCTTGTTATACTGTTGTCTAGACGAAAATTTTGTTTGCTTCACAAAACATGAAATTTTGAAATACTTTTGAATTCGTTTGTGGAGAAAAAACTAGACAAACTTCAAAATTGTGATCGACGTTAAAGTGCCTATCATCGTGGTAAACCTCACTGGCCAGAATTAGAGGAAGAAATAAATAAAAGATTTTAAAAAAAAGAAAGAGTTACAGTGGGAAAGCAGTCTCAATCATAATTTTTTGCTGTTAACTTGCTAAATTAAAAAAAGAAAGATTTTTCTGCATGGAATGTTTTGTTTGACAACTCAAAACATAGATGGCAGTAGCAAAGAATTTTTTTGTGTTATTGAGATTATCGTAAAAAAAAATTATCATACATATTTAAAAGACGTTTCATAATAAATTTTTTTCTGTACAAGTCTTACTTCTATTTTCAATTATATTGTGTATTTTTATCTTATATGCCACTCATTATCGGCAGTTTATATTTGGTATTATTATGTAAAAAACTGCCGCAGATTATACAATGTTTTTTTTTTTTTTCTCGAAAAAAAGGCTTTGTGGATAATATGCCGCTGCGGATTATATACAGGAAAATACGGTATATATATCAAATTATAATAAATTTATCTAAATAAAATTTTTGCCATTCAAAATAAATTTTAAAATGCATATTCATAGTTGTGCAGAAAAATGATTTGATAATTATTTGTTTTGGTAAAATAGTAAGAACCATGTTGATGTTTATAAGAATCAGTTTCAACTTATTCCCAATTATAATAATTATATTGTTTAATGTTATTGTAGAGGATCCTGAACCACCTGTAGATCCCCAGATAGAAGCTCTATACGCCAATTAGAGCTGGAAAATGAAGATGCAACACTGAGCTTTGAAACAAGACCACGTTGCCCAGCCGGTTTTGCTAAAAGAAATGTCATTGACAAATTTTTCTCAATTTAATTGTAAACATTTTTATAAAAATCAGTTTTAATAAACAAAAAATCACAAGTTTTTGTATTAGTATTGATTTATTCAGTATTTTGTAAATAGATTTTAGGGCTATCTTTCAAGGTAGTTACTAAGATTTTCTGCACTTCCATTTTCTCCTTTGCATGTGCAATTTTAATTCTCAACAGTTCCATCCGCATTCCGCAGTTTGTGCTCCTCATTCTTCCTTTCCTCATCCATCTTCATGTTATTAACTGCTCCATCCGCAGCTGGGGCTCCTCATTTTTCCTTTCCTCGTCCATCTCCATGTATTTGATTTTCATTCTATGTTCTTCTTCGATGCATGCTGCAGCTCTGGCAGCAGCGGAGGGGAGCTGTTGGTGTTTTGGCACGTTTTGAACATAGCTAATGTCTCCTTCAGTGGCCTCGCTATTTTTGGCGTTGGTTTCAAATCATTCATGTCCATTACTGCATTCTGTAAATAAATAATTCTATGTTTAATAGAAACACAAAGTAGTTCTTAAGGTGACAGATATTAAGTAAGTGCTTGCATGAACGCACGCAAAATGCCAACGAGTGTTTTAATGGAATAGTTTGGCAAAAGTACCAAAGGAAGTTTTTGTCTCGCTCAAAACAATTAAATTTGGGTCATATAATGCTATTATACACTTCAATGAAGGATTAAATGGGTGTCTAAAAGTTTTTAATAAAATGAATATAGAAAACCCTGGGATGTTTACCTTACATGGATATAAACATTTAGATAAATGCAGAATCCGGGAATCAATTCATAATGCAGACCCCAAAACAAAGAAAAACTGGAAAATTTTAAGAGCACTTAAAAAAAAAACAATTAGTGTTTTAGAAGTTAAAGAGGGAAAGGATTATAAATCTGGTGTACTTTAATAAGAAAGTGTTTTTCTTGTAATCATATGAGTTTAATGTTATTTTTGTCGTTTTTTCTCAAAATGAGTTTTTTCACATTTTTTTCTTACCGCAAAACACGATATCTCAAAAAAAAAATTATGCTTGAATTAAATAAAAATTTTATATGTATGTTTTTAAATACTTATACAGGGAATAGACCTTTCTTAAGAGTTTGTGTTGAGTAGAAATTTTTTATATAGCAATAAAATGAAAATTACAATAGCTTTTAAAGAAAATGTCAACGTATAGAAGCTCGAAACACAAGAACTTCCCACGTAATAGTTATATTACCAAAATAAGAGTCTATTCCCTAGATAAGGTTATATGCTATATTATTCACACAATTTACAAAAATGTCAATATATTTATTTTATTTTCAGTTATCATGTTTTGCGTAAAGTCTTATTTTTGCTTATTTTTTTAATAAAATACCCCTTTGACTCTAAAAAATGTATACTAACAAAACTTTTTTTTTGGGTATTTTTCTAATTTTAGAGACCCATAAGGTCATAAAATATGCATTTACAGGCAAAATTCAGGTTAATTCAAAAAATTTTCTTCGAAGGTGTTCTGTTACCTTAAATCTAATAAAACTATGAATAAAAAATTCCTTTTACTTCCAGATTGGTAATATCCTGTTTTGTGTCTTGATTCACAAGGAATTAAAAAGTTTATTAGTGAAAATATTTAGTAGCAGTGTTATTGACATTTCAAAATTTTTTTTTTTTAATTTTATAACTATTCATTTCAATTTTTCTTAATTTTTGAACATATAATACTGAAAAAATACATTCCTCGTTAAGTAAAAATTAGTATTTTATAATACATATTAATACAAAGCAGATTTTGAAGAAAATGTACCTAAATCATAGTTGCATCAAATTTGCTTACATTTTATAAATAAAATTTTCTTAAGTTTTATTTATCGAATTATCGTAAATTGTACAACAAAACACCCTCTATTTTTTAAAAAGTAAGATAAACAAAAAAAAGCAAAGTTTGAAGCATTTTAACATTCCAGTTACCCTAAGCAGCTGGATGGATTTTGCAAACGATTACTTTCATCCAAATTACTATGGCGAAAGCAAAACTGGTTCATATTCCAAATATGGCATCTATTGAAATATAACTTTTCTTTTTTGATATTATATTCATAAACTTATTTCTCAAATGATAAATTGATAACCATGTTTGAAGGAAAATTTGCAATGTTATCACCAAAAACCAGAAAAGGCTATAACATTTATTACTTTATTTTTGTTACCAATACAGTTCATGAACTCAAGTATTTTTATCCAATTTATTTGTCGTGATAGTTGTAATAAATTTTATATTTATGAGTTAAAATAGTAAAATATACTTACTGAAGGATCTGACGAGGAATCATATTCTGTGATTTTTTCAGTGTTCTGTGAAGGAGTCACAGGGGGAATCAACAAAGCAGAAGTTGATGTACTGGGGTATTGAGGTTCTGTTTCAAAGAAAAATATACGTTTTAAATAAAAAATTAGTACAAGTAGTGAAACGATCTCTACTTGACAAATTAACTATCTGCAGCAACTTTTTTAATGTTACCTTAATACTATTTACTGGGTAGTTTTAAAGAAACTTATGAAAATTTCAAAACAGTATTTTACTTTTAATCATCTAAAACAGAATACAATGACAAGACAGTTCCATGCGGAGTGAGCATTAACGAATAGCTTTCATTTTTTTTTACTGACTACAATTTAATTAATTATATAATAACTCAAGAAATTTACTTACTTGAAATATTTCGATATCCGTACTGTCGCTGTCAAAGGGCGTGGAAAGTGGCAGCGTCAGAATCGGCTCCTCCAAAAACCTCATCTCGAAGTCCGTCAATTCTGCTTCTTTGGGTACTTCACCACCCCCTGTTTTGTCTTTCTTGCCGCAAAACACTACTTTTCTTTGCCATTTTCTTTTTAAATTTAAATAACACTGACGGATCTGTTGTGGTGTTCGCGGATTCATCACTCCATCAGTGTCATTGAATTGCCGCGTTATTTCAAAATACGCTTCATTTTTTTTTTGTGCTACTAACAGCATTTGTTTCCCACATTCTATTATATGTAAGTGCGGCTTCATCAAAGCCAACACCAACTCTTTTCGTACTGCGTAAAATAAATTCTGTTGGTATTCATTTTATACACGAGGTTAAAAACACGAACGTAAAAATTGTAGCTCCAGCTGGAAGTCACGGGGTTTATTTCGACCAATGGGAATCGACCAGTAAATCCAGGTTAAGGAACCCGAGTCAAGGAACTGGAGGTCGAAAAGAGCTGTGAATTGAGTTCTAACCTGGGGTTGACTGCCGGTTACTTAACCCAGGTTTCATCGCTGGGTTAGGTTAGCGGTGAATACCACCGTAAGTATCCTTTCAATGCAATCCCACTGTTAATTTCCTCTCTCCTTGTCGTAAGAACTCTTTTACTTCTTAAATCAGCATGGATTACTTTTAAAGCATCAGATAAGAACCCGATACAGGATATACAATGTTAATTTTCTTAGATGGCAAAAAGGTAGAAAAATTATCTGTGAAGGGATTACCAAATTTGATGCCTAATAAATAATTAGCTACTACCTAATAACTTCTTTTCAATGAGTTTTAACTAAGATATATTTAAACTCTATGGGATAATTTTCTCGCAAGTTAAAGAGGTAAGTTTCGTATTCTCTCTTGGTTTCCAAACTCAGAAAATCAACCATGGGGAAGTATGATATTCATTCTTAAGGTTTAAATACACTACTCAGTTGGTATTTCAAATTTAAATTTTTATTCATACGATATTTTTTTTAAAACATTTTCTATTTCAATTTTAATATTTACTATATTTCTATGTTTTTGGCAACAGCAATAAAAATGAAACAGGAACTTTGACTCACCTGTTCTGTTTTGTTGCGTCTAATGATATGGCGGCGAGAAAATTGAACAGATGTTTTGATCGAATCGATTTGAGAGTTGTTTTGTGCACATTGTTTTTATCTTCTATCCATTGTAGTGTAAAAGCGCAAGTACCTTCTCTGGATCTGAAAGAATGGGATGTTACTCGGTATCACCATTACAATGAAGTAAAGCAAATTATTTTTAAACTCGCGGAGGACTTCAAATCTTTGGCAAATGTGTATTCTATAGGTCAAAGTGTTGAAAGACGAGAATTGTATGTAATACATATTACATCTAATGTATCTGACGACAAACCTATGTTTAAATATGTTGCAAATATGCATGGTAATGAAGCAGTTGGTAGAGAATTGTTGCTGCATTTAGCACATTATTTGTTGCACAATTATGGTAAAGATGAAAGAGTCACAAAATTAGTTGATACTGTTGATATTCATTTAATGCCTTCTGCGAATCCTGATGGTTTTGAAGCTGCTTTGGAAGGCGATTGTTTTGGGACGAAACGTCCATCGGGAAGAGAAAATGCTAACGGTATTGATTTAAATCGGGATTTTCCGGACCAATTTTCTGTCACTGATATTAATAATATGACTGCTGGACGTCAGACCGAAACCTTGAATCTCATGACTTGGATTGTGTCTAATCCATTTGTTTTATCTGCTAATTTACATGGAGGCGCTGTGGTTGCTAGCTACCCATTTGATGATTCAAAATATCACAAAATCCAAGGATACAAAAGCATTTCACCCGATGATAAGATATTTCAACATCTTGCACATGTTTATGCTGATTCCCATGCTTACATGCAAAAAGGAAATGTTTGTCAAGATGATGATTTTCCTGGAGGTATAACAAATGGTGCTGAGTGGTATGATGTACCGGGTAAGTGTATTTCATGACACAGTCTTATTGACTCGGAAACTATGTCACCACACAGTTCTCTTCTCTTGGTAATAATCAATACAAAATGCAATCATGAGATAAAATTTTCTCATTCAAAATAAGATTTTGAATATGTGTGAAAAAAATTAAGATTTGGAACTATACAGGGTCACTAATTTAACAGTGCCAAATTGTGTACACATTTCATCATTAAAAATATATTTTTTAGCAAAGTAAGTAGTTTAAAAAAAGCAGTTATTGCTAAAATTATTAATATAATGAGGCAATACGTAAAAAAAAATTATCTTGCATGGTTTACATTTTAAATTGGTAACATAAATTTATGATTCCTCTAATATTTTACAAACAATATCTAATAGAAATTGATATACTCCAGAACTGTAATGACAAGGCAGTTTCATTATGTTTCATTTTTAAATTCCATAAATGCCGAATCATGAAGAGATATAAATTGTTATGCAACTTCAAGCTTCCAATCTCTTTTATAGGATTTAAAAATTTTACCTGTTTCTTTTGATATAAATCTTGGCTCATTTTTTTAAAAAAGGGAGGGAGTATTTTGTTACATTAGTATTTATAAAAATTCTGTAAATTACTGTTTACGTTTGGAGTGATGTAAAGATTTAGTTATAATTTAATAGGAGAATGTATGTTACTTGTGTTGATGTCCCGTATTTTCCTGTATATAATCCGCAGCGGCGTATTATCCGCAGAGCCCTTTTCTTGAGTAAAAAAAAAAACATCGTATAATCCGCGGCAGTTTTGAAATAATCTTGCTCCTTGAACGTCGATGGTCCTGGTAGGTGGAATATCAAAAGATAATGGAACTTCATCCATATTAAAAATTAAATTCTCTGTAAAATTATTTTCAACAATAATTTACTTGCAAAATGTCAAAAAGTTGTCAGATTGTTTTTCCCAGTCATCAGGTAATTTCTGTCCGACCGTTGAACGACTAAATTGTTTCTCTTCATAAACCGGTAACACCACGTGGCCCACCAGAGAAGTTAACAATATTCATTTTGCATGCAATAACCTCGGGCTTTCATTCTGATGCTAACTGTCGAGACAACGTCCTTTCTTTTAAAAATCCATTTATTTATTTCTGCCTCTAATTCTGGCCAGTGATGTTTTCCACACGATCGGCCCTTTTATGTTATCGCAATTTTTTGTAGTTAGTCTTGTTCCTTCTCCACAAGCGAATATTCAATTCGTCAACATTGAAAAATCTTGCAGCTTCTCGATTTCCGACTTGTTAGCCTTCTCTACAGCGTTTAATTTGAAGTCTGCAGTATAGCTAACACGCTTACGCTTCATCATGATAAAAACTTTCAAAGGATGCAACACCTCTAGTCAAGACAAAGTTGTAAATTTTTAGCGACTTGTAACTGCTATTTCCTTCTGAGGAACGAATTCGTTCTTGAAAGTAATTGGACAAACACTAATTATGGCTGTAATACGTCAGCCAAGTCATGAAAGCGCCATCTATTATTTATTTTATAAAACATAAATAGCATTTCTTTCAAAACTTTGTTAACTTTTCTGATAGAGAATGTTTTCTCAGATAATCTGCGGCGGCGTATAATCCGCACAACGAAATTTGAAACTTTTTTAACACATAATCCGCGGATTATATACAGGAAAATATGGTAATTATATTGATTAAATAAACAAGCATATATTGTAGTTTTAAGAGGTTAAAGGTTTTTGTTATTGTTGAAATTCATTGCACTGCAGTGGTGTACAGAAGAAGGTTGGAGGCTCAAACCACACCCATAGGCACACAGATTTTTAATATTTTTATGATAGAAATTGCCCCTCAGTACTTTCATGTACATGTTTTTTAGAATGCCCCCTCCCCCATAGGTGAGGTCTCTATATGCCACTGCTGCAATAAAGGTATGAACTCATGGGTAAAAGATTATTGTAATCTTTTGATTAAAAGAATAAAAGATTTTTTAGTATGAAATCTTTTGTTTGTAAGTAATGTAAAAACGATAAAGTCAGAAAGATTTATTATCAATAAAAAAATGTACTAGAGCAATGGAAATGTAATGGTAAGATAATAGCTTTGTGGCTGGAAAAATCCTGGACCAAATTTAACTATGTCTCTATAAAGTAATAAAATTTGCTCTTCATTAAAATAGTTTGAGGCTTAATAATTGTATGTGCTGTAGCTTGGTTGAAAGGTGAATAGTGATATAACTGAATGAATCTATAACTACACTGTTATTCCCAGTATGGCAAGCATACTAGAACAGTCTAAAAAAAATTCTTTTATTATATAATTTAGAAAAGTTACTTTACTCTATCTAAATAAAATGGTAAAGAAAAAAAATCAAATAAAAATATTTTTTATTTGTACATTGCACTTAAAAGTTTTGAAAAATTAAGAAATTTTACTATTTTTTAAAATTCATTATAATTGTTTAACTTTCTAATGTTTTTATGTTATTAGTTCAAAAAAGCTTGGAAGATTAAGAGCCCCCCACCCATGGCGTGAATTAATGTCTGTAAATTCAAAATATTTATTGTTCATGCAAAATATTTAAAAAAGGATGCTTTTTAAATAAAAAATGTTTTAACTACCATCACTTTTTGAACAAAGATTAATTTTACGTAATAAAGAATCTGCATTTCAAATTTTTTGTTGTTGGGCATCGGGTTTATTGTTTTGCGCTACATTGAAAAAAATTTTCAAGATGTTATTGAATGCTTGACTTTAATTTGAATTGATTGAATTATAATAAAACCAGCCAAATTAATTAATTCAAGTTATGAATTTTATATTCTGGGAAGGAAAAATGAGTTGGGAGTGTTGTTTTTGGATGATTTGACAATGGAAACGAAAAAGGTGTGAAGTTAGCAAGATGTTTGCAGAAAGATAAAGAAAGAGCAGAGGGTCTTACAATAGTCAAAGTACTTTGGCCTACCATAAATAATATAGTATTTCCTAGTGACCTTCACCATCAGGACATATAAAATATGAGCAAATACAAATGCATGATGGCTCTGATATCTCAGATATTGACAGTGGTAATGATTTTTAAAAGCAGTTGTTACACTTTAATAAAGCAACAAATGAGAGGATCAACAATAAAAACATCATTTTTATCTTAAATGTTATTTGTCCTTTAAAGTTCTGTATTGTTTACATGTATTTTCAAAGCATTCATCTTAAATTGTTGCTATATTTATGTCAAACTTAAGACAGAAATATATTCAGAAGTGTGTGGTGCTGAAACAAGAGAAGGCTTCATCAGGAAGACTTTTCTCTCGAGATCGCTTCCCAAGGGTTTCTAAAACCTCAGGATTAAAATAAAAAATCACTAGTTAAATAAAAAAACCATCACAATCATTGAACAAAAACTATATTTAATAAAGAATCTGCTTTGTTTTTTGATGTAATTGCATATAAGTATCTTATTGTTTTTGGACTACATTGCCAAAAAAAATCAAGATGTGTGAGCATGCTTGACTTTAATTTGTCATCATTATAATAAAAAGCAAATTCCTAAATAAATTAACATTTTTGTTTTATCATTCTGGGAAGGAAAATATAAGTTGGGAAAGCTTGGATGATTACAGAATGGCGTGTGAATGTGAAATTACTAAGAGAGGTGAAAGATAAAGAAAGAGCAGAGGGTCTTACATCTAGGGCACTTGGTTTTGGCCTACCATCAATAATATTATCTTGTGTGACCTTCTGATATTGGACATATAAAATATGAGCAAATACAAATGCATGATGGCTCTGATATCTCAGATATTGACAGTGGTAATGATAAGTTGAAGCCTCCAGTTTGGCATTAATAAAGCAACAAATGAGAATCAATATAAAAACATCATTGTTTAACAATTGTTAATAAGTGCTTTTTAATTTTTTAAAATGATTTCTATGTAAATGTTTCAGATTCCAAAGCTTCCCCTTCACATCCAAATTGTTGTATGCTGTGTCAAACTTAAGACAGAAATATATTCAGAAGTGTGTTTTTAAAATGAATTTCATTGCTTCATCAGGAAGTTTTTTCTCTTTATATGATAATTTAATTTTTCTAAAACAATCTTAATTCAAAATATAGTTAAATAAAAGCATTAGAGATCATTCTATAAACTATATTTAATAACAGATCCACTTAAAGGGTTTAAGTATTTTAAAATGTAAATATGTGGTACTTATATACATAATAGCGTCACCACAGCCAAATTGGCACTTTGCGAATCAAGCCATTTTCCACCAAAAGCTGACTGGTAGGGTTTTTTTTTTTATATAAAACTTGTTAGAATATTTTTTGTTTTGATATCATGGTGCGATTTGTTAGGCACCAATTTTACTGTAGCCAATTTTAAGTATCAAATATGTGTTAACTACTTATTAAGTTGTATTTATTAAAGGTGAAAATGTAAAATCAAATAAAGTTACAAAATATTTCTAATTTTACAAAGAAGCATATTTTTTAAAATATTTTAATTGAACAATAAATACTTTGAATATACAAGTAATAATTTTTTTTCCTGCTTTTCATATTCCATGTTTTACATTTAAAACAGTAACCTTAGTAGGTTACATAATTATTAAAAAAAAGGAATAAAAAAAGTAGGGAAATTTCTGAAATTTTTCAAACTTCAAGTGTGATACATTAATAAAAAATATTTTCTTTATTGGAAAATTTTTTTGTTCCCATTTTTACTTAGGTAGGGCCTAAGGCAACTTTTCTAGTGTATAGCAATTGAAAAAGAATAAGAAATTTTGGTCCACCCTGATGCTTACATCCACAGAATATCTACAGAAGCGCGCGTATTATCTAGGTTGTCTTCTTCAAACTGAAGAATAGGGATTATAGTAGCACTGCCATGATTTGGGTAATGATCTCATGGTTTTCTGCAGGCCTTCGTTTCATTCTGGACGACTTATTAACGATGAGGGTATACTTGGATATTTAACCAACCATGTGCACTCTGTAATTAAAACATTGCTTCCTATAAGAAATGCTATTTTAAAGGATGATAATGCTCTAATCCAATCAGCTTGAGCTATTCAGATAAGATTTTTAAGAAGCATTAAGATAAAATCACACAAAATTGTTAACCATTCCAGTTTAGATTTCAATATCATTGAGATTTTTTTTAAAACAAAATTTACAGCCTATATTCACCATTACTCACCCTGCAAGACTTTTTCTGGTATATATATATGTAAAAGAAATAATTGAATCTCTTATTAGAAACATACAGTATTTCTTTGATTAAAGTCATAGATTTTTTTCAGCCAGTTTTATGAGCTGAAAACAACCTTATAAATAAATGTATTCTTTTATCATATTTACATTATTTTAGTATCCATCTGTAGACTTTGTAGCTCAGATTTGTTCATTAATGCATGGGCATTTTTTTAACAGGTGGAATGCAAGATTTTAATTATGTATACAGCAACTGCTTTGAAATTACATTGGAATTATCATGTTGTAAGTATCCCAAAGCAGTAAATCTATCTGGAGAATGGAATAATAACAAAGAAGCTCTTTTATCTTTCATTGAACAGGTAATTATTTAAATAAATATTGGACAAAATAAACATTTAAAAAACATTTTTGCAAATTAAGCTTTTTTTGTTAAGCATTTATAGTTTAATTATTAGTATAAATGTTTGTCTTAAAGTAAAATGTTATTTATCTGCCCACATCTCTTTTTATGTAAAAAATATATAAAAATCTTTAATTTACACAAATTATTTAGTTATAACTGATACAAAATTTTAATAAAATATCTGAATGTAATATTAGAGTGCTATCAGATGGCTTTTTAAAACATATTTTTGTGTGTATTATTTTCATGGACTTAAAATTAAGAATACTATAATTAATATAATTAAATTAAATTTTATTGTGTGAGCACAATAAAATAATTAACTAGTGTTTAGCTTTAATTTAATATATACATACATTTGAGTAAAAGAAACTTTTTTTAAAAAAAAATATCTAGATTAAAATCTTGCAATGTGAAAATAATGTAGTTTAGGATTTATTTCAAAGCATCTTGCATGTGAATACATTCATAAAGTAAACTTTTAAAAACATAAAATTATTCTTTGTTTAATCTAGAACTTTCTAAATTGAACAAACATCCTGAGGTAGAATAAACTGTTTTAACATATAGAACTGAACTTGCTCTACTGCTTTATGCATGTCCTTTGCTTTCTTATGCAGCTTAATTAGTCAAAAATGAAATTAAAATTATGTAATATTTATAAGAATCAGCTCTTAACTTGGAATGATATTCAGGATATCCAAGTTTTTTCTCTTTGCAAATAATTTTTAAGTGTTGTCAGGTCCATGATATGACAACAAATTATTAGTTTTTTCTTTGAAATATGATAATTTTCTCCAATTATAAAATATCAGTCTTCATTGAATATAATGCAGTACTTATCTCGCTGATATAAAAACTAGACAAATTTATAGTCGTAGTCAATTTTAGGTGCTGCTACGACATTTAACAGGTTTTTGGTTTAGTTGAAATGTGATTGCTTTATGTTAATATGGCTTTAAAAATTGCACATTAAATTTTAGATTCATATTGGTATCAAAGGTAAAGTTGTAGATTCTGCAACTAAAGAAGGAATTCAACAGGCTTTTGTACGAGTTAGTGGCATTGAACATAATGTTACAACTACAAAAACCGGACACTATTGGAGATTATTGTTGCCAGGACTTTATACTGTAGAATTTTCTTCTTATGGGTATGTATAGATAACTCAGACTTATGAATTTTTTGTCATGATTTTGTATTTTACAATTTTAAAGATAATTAATAGAAGTGTGAGATTGTACATGACATTGGCGTAGAGGTTAGATTTATTCTTCATGCATTTTACTACTGTAATTAAATTTTGACTTTCATATGATCTATGTGAAATATTTCAATTCAGGTATCAAGGCATTATTTACTATTAAATTATTTCGATATGATCAAATTAAATAAAAATATATGTTTATATTCAGTTTTTTCTAATGAATGTTTTTTATTGCTTGCTTATTACTTCTTAAAAAGTAAACTTTATTTTAAAATATAATATTCAATTAGTTCTTTGTATTTTAATTTTTATTTTGAAATTGCCTGATATCTGTAATACTTTATATTGTTTTATTTTTATGAAATAACTTGTTTTTTTTACTATATATGAAAGATTTTTTATTTTTTAATTTGTAAAATAAAAATAGATATTATTTTTTTAGGTATTCTCCTGAAACTAAGTTAGTTGTTGTAAAAGAAGGCTCTGTTGAAGAAATCAACGTTGAGCTCCATCCGAGTGTTGTAGAAGAAATAGTTTCTTCTACTACTTTGCCTCCAGCTGCTGGAGTTTCAAATGTAACAATTTCTCATTCTGTGACTACTGATGAGTCTGCATCTACGACTGCTAGCAGTTTTTCTTCTAGTACTACTACTGTTTCATCAATAAGCACTGGGTATACTACTACCACTGTGTTCAATAATGATGAACATGACATTAAAAAATTTTTTTTACCTATTGAATTCAAACACCATCATTATGATAGTATGGTAGCTATTTTGAAAAATATTAGCTTGAAATGTCCTGAAATTACTCGATTGTATAGTATTGGTCACACTATAGAGAATAAGGAATTGTATGTTATAGAAATGAGTGATAATCCTGGTATCCATGAACCAGGTATGTAATTTTTATAACATTTTAATATATTTCTGTACTGATTATTATCACTTTTAATAAGAATATTATTATAATTTTTAATAAAAAAACTTATTTGTTATCTTTTCTAGAATATTTCCTTTCATTATAATTATGTTTGTTAATTGAATAAGTTTTTTTTTGGTTACAATTTTAATTTTTTCTTTTCAGTAAAACTTATTGCTTGAAATTTTTTAGTTGACATAATACATGTTTTTCTAACATTAGAAAGTTGCTTTTTTGTTCAATACTACTTTTTAAAGTAAAACAAAATTGAGAGAGATATTAGATTCCTCAAAATTATTATTTTTTTTAAATTTTAGTTATGCATATTTTGAGTAGTTTTTGTTTCATTATTATAAAAAAACCTGTATAATCATTTTATAATTCTATATTTGAAAACTAGGAATTAAATAGTTTTGTAAAATACATAGATGTTCTTTTCTTTCTGTAACATTTTTCCTTTGCATATTTTTATAGGTGAACCAGAGTTCAAGTATGTTGGGAACATGCATGGAAATGAAGTTGTGGGAAGAGAAATGCTCTTATATCTTGCTGAATATTTTTGTAATCAGTATGAAACAGATCCTCGAATTAAGACTTTGTTAGATAATACAAGAATACACATTATGCCTTCTATGAATCCAGATGGATATGAAAACTCCAGGGAGGGTAAGTTTATTAAAATTAATTATTTATAGTTACACATATCTACCTGAAGTTTCATTTATGTTTTTTCCTTGTTATGCTTTGAGTCAGGAGAATCTCAACTTATTCCAATAGAATGATTTTCTTTATACCCCATGCATTTTTCTCTATAATATACTCCATACAAAATAATCATAGGGATGATAATTGCACATAATAACTTAAAGATAACCATTTTAACTAAAATTAGGAGCACAAAATTAGAAGGGGGAGGGGATTAGATGTATGGATCATACCACTCTAAACAATTCTATATCATATTTATATATTTTAAAATTTGTAATAATTCATAATAGTTAAAATCCTTAAAAAATAAACAAAATTTTAATACAGAAAGAAATAATCTATAGACTCTTAAAAAACTATACTCGTGTTAAACTTCCATTGACCCTGTTGAGAATCTATATGGTTTAAAGTATTGAGAAAACTATGTTAAAGAAAATTGAGCTGTTTATATTAGAAAAAAAAATCTACTGATTTAGTTGCCATTTATATGTTAATTGTAAAACTTAAATATAATTGTAATGAAATTCATAAAATTGATGATGAAAATAAAATAACAGTTAAATAAATTCCTTTCTCATTACAAAATCCTACTTGAAATGAATTATTTTAGGCTTATACACATATTATTTTATTATGTATAAAAAATGTTCATCTTAGATAATAAAAATAAAATGTGTGTTACAAATAGTATTCGCATAAGATTGCAAAATTTGAATTGTGAATTTGTTTTGAATGGTTAAATATCCTATAAATAAATAACTTCAATTGCCTATCAAACTTGCTTTTTCTAGTTTTTAAAATATTAATTGCTTTCAAAATTTGATTATTTTATTATATTTAGTAACATTTTTTGAAAAGAATTGTTTTAGTGAAAATTCTTACTTCTTCATATGACATCATAGTCACATAAATTTAGGGAAAAGCAGCCAGCAACTCTAATTATTTGAATAATAACATTTATTAATGGACAAAACATAAACAAATGACTACATGAAGACAAGTCGACATATATATACAATAAAATATTATAATAGATTATTCACAGTAGTGGAAAATGCTGACTCGATAAAAAACAAATTTACAGCGCTCCAGAAATGGCTCTCTAGAGCAGTTTCTCTAACAGGAACTCAGATAAAGTCTCTCTGTCTTATTGTAGTCAATGCAAAGCTGGTTCTGATTTTGACTGACTGACTTTAGAACTCCACCCTTATGCATAATCATGGAAAATTCTAGAAGGGTCGCTATAGTTCCTTGGTGACATCATATTTGTCGCCAAGGGCAATGAAATCATCAATCTGGTAACCTGACTCATCTTCTAGGGCTGCCTTAATCTTATTTCAAGTTCATGCTAAGAAGTAAACTTTTCAGTAAAACTCAATTTTCCCCAAAGAGTGTTACTACAGGGAATACAACATATGTGTCATGTTTCAAGAAATGTTTTGTGCCTTGGTAATGTTGGATGTTTAGTGATTAATTTTTGTTGAATAATATTGCTATATTTTGTCAAGTTGGTAAACATTTAACAACTAAGCATTATTTTGCTTTTGAAAATTAGTGATTATGTTTATTGAATTCAGAAGTTTGGTGTCTAATGCTTGAAGAATATATAAGGCAAATCATGAAGTTTGAATCGCTCATTTGAGTTTGAATTCCAAGGGAGTCAGTTTTGTTTGAGCTCTGAATGATTAAGCCCCTCAAGCCACTTCATTTAACATGAATTTATAGGAATTATATTATTAGAAACTTTTGTGATTGGAAACTATCATTGTTAGCTTAAAATATGTGTATTTTATCAAAATAATAGAAGTTATTTTAATTCTCCGTAAGGAAACCTGATATAATGTGTTAAAAAAGTTCAATTGTCAATTAATTCTGTATTGTATATGTATTTATAGTCAATCATTTCATGATGGTTCATACAAAATGTGTCATGAAATAAAGTAATAATATCAAAGTCTTATTTAAAGTTATCAAGATAAATTTTATTATTAAAGGATAAATTTTATTATTAAAGGTGAAAACAAATTTTATCTTTATTGCGTTGATTGAAAATTAACAAAGTATTGAAATATAATTTTTTTTTTTGTCTTTGTCAGATTAAAATTACACGATAAATATTTCTGTGCAAGCAGATATTTCTGTATTGAATAAACGGAATAAATTAGTTTTTTGCTTTCATTATTTTGAGCTCTAGTATGATAGTTTCAAGTGAGATTGTCTTATATAGTGTTACTTATTATAATTTCAATTTATGATTTATATTAATTTTATAACTTTATTGAATTAACCTATATTTGGCAATTTTGTTTATTTAAGGTTATTTTAATGAAAGAAATAATAATATTACTTAAATGTAAATTAGAATTGTGTGTGAAGATTAGTAATGATATAGCAAGCATACTTTAGTATCTTTGAAGTATTTTTTTAAATTTAAAAAATATTAATTTAAGAAATATTTTTTAGGGGATTTTGATGGTATGGATGGCCGAGAAAATGCTAATGGTGTTGATCTAAACAGAAATTTTCCTGATCAGTTTGGCCCAACTAAAGAAAATGCCATTCTTCAACCTGAAACAAGAGCTGTCATGACTTGGATTTTGTCTTACCCTTTTGTTTTGTCTGCCAATTTGCATGGTGGATCACTTGTTGCGAACTATCCTTTTGATAATAATGTAGAAGGTACAGATGGACTATACAGTAAAAGTCCAGATGATCAAGTTTTTCATCAACTTGCCTCTGTCTATTCTAATGTGAGTATTGAATTTCACTTATTTTAAAGAGGTCTTGTGAATTCTTTTTCTTATAAAAAATTAATTTAAATATTTAAATTATTTTTAAAATTATTATTTTTTTAATATTTAAGTGTGTCAAGATGAAATTTATATTTAAAAACTTGAATTTTATTTATTTTTAGGAGTTTTACATTTTGTGCCCTCTTTTTGATATGAGGAACCTTTCTTAATTTATTTTATCAGTTTTCTTAAATTAATTTTTAAAATAATTGTCAAATTTGTGGGTGACTGTGGTATCTGAAATATCATGATTGTGAACTTATGATCAACGTTGTCAAGTCATGGGTTCTAGTCCTGATGCCATTGAAGATCTGCTGTGTGCAGAGGCTGATACACATTAAATTTGTTGGGGTTCATAGTCCTCATGTTGGTGTGATGTGGGAAGTTTGGAGAGTGGGGTACCAAATCAGGTATTGTCTTCGTCATCTGACACAGGTTCAAAATTACAAGATCTGTTATCATAAAGCTTCAAAGTACAATTTTAATTTTCAAAAGTCAAGTCACACTTTTTAGTATTATGTTGGAAGTATACCTTCTCATAAGTTTTTCTTTTATTTATTTTTTCATGCCATTATTTGTTGATATAATTATTTTTAGATAAAGATTATGTATTCTTTTTTTCATATTCCTTTTTCATAATAACTTTATTGCTTCTAAGGCTTATAAAATTGATTTATAAAATATTTCATGAATATGTTTTGAAACTGTTTAGTTTTTGTCTTATAAAGAAAACAAATCATTCAGCTAAAATATTCTGTTGAATCATTTTATGGAAAGTAATTACGTGAAAAAGTATCATATGTTAATGTGCATATTTTTGTTACATGGAAAAAGTCAATGTGTAATCTATTAGTTCTAAATCTTTTTTTATATATATTTATTATTTTAATTGGATTAAATGTGTTTTTGAATGATATGTCTTTATTGTGAAAATATAAATTTGTCCATGTGTGTTGTTGTAATGACTGTTTTTGGCTGTGTTTACATGCTGTGAGGCTAATACAAAGATCTATGTATTAGAAACAGT
Source organism: Trichonephila clavipes (assembly GCA_019973935.1). NCBI lineage: Eukaryota > Metazoa > Arthropoda > Arachnida > Araneae > Nephilidae > Trichonephila > Trichonephila clavipes. Next base: position 1,148,666 of record BMAU01018312.1, read on the forward strand.
ATGCCTCATAATTTCGAACCACCTATTCTCCACATCCACACCAAATGTCTATTAGGTTTTGTTACAATTTTGTTGTGTTAGTAAGTTTTTGTATATAAATTATTCTGATTGCAAAATTCTCCCTATTTTATTTTTTTATCTAGTTTTTTTTTTATTATTTACATAATTTAATAATATCTGTTAAATTCTTTAGTACAATTTTGCTATCAATTAGTATATCTTCAGTTATCTATTTTTCTTAACCCCTCCTTAATGATTGCATAATTTTGAAGAAAACTGTCATAAAAGTGCCTATTTTTTTAATTCAAGAAAATTATATTAAACGAACTGTTTGTGCAATATATATATTTATTTTTAAATTTTGGGCAAATTTTTAGCTTGAAATACAAAAAATTAATTTCTTTAAGTAAAGCCAACATTTAGAGTTATTATGACTGAATGTTGTTTTTCCGCCAAAGAGAAAAAAATTAAAACATTTGTTTTAACTATTAAAGGAGAATTTTATTACACTTATGCATGAGATGCAAAGGCCAACATCACAGGAAACAGTACAGATCCATCATCACTGCTCTCAGATTCACTAACTGAACTTTCAAAACAAGTTATTTCAGAATCACTCTGAGATCCATTTGTACAGAAAGTAGAATCCAGTTTACTTCCTGACTAACTCCATACTGTGTACAATATTAAAAAGTATTTTTATCACAGAACACATCCCATATGTATTCTTAAAGAGCGGAACTAAATAACTGATCTAAGGTTATAAAAACATATCTCGCTAATATATATGTTTGATTGTGCTAACATCTAGTTTAAAGTAAAATAACTATCTCTAAACACGTTACTAATAATCTGTTACTGTCATCTAGTGAGAAATAAACATGACTCCAAGCATAAGAAATAGATAATTTTATTCTTTTTTTAGTACATTCGTTACTTTTGAGCACTCTAAGCCTGGATATATAACTGCCTTGAGAAATAGAGGGGGAAATTTCACCCTGTGATTTTGATGGGAGCGAGAAGGAAGGAGTTAATAAATATTTTCATTTGTAATTGGACCTGTAATGTTCTATAATCTTTTATTATTATTCTGTAATTGGATCCCGTGATAAGATTTAATAAACTTAGAGGTGCATAAAATTAGAAAAAATACAAATTCTAAATTAATCAATAAAAACAAATCTGTTGCTTTATGGCACTCCTTCTAAAGAAGCTTTACATTACCTCTAAGTAATTACTTTTATTAAAATATTGTAATTATGATTTAAATAAAACATCATTTGACCAATATAAAGATGACTACAAGATTCATTATATATGTCGCAGGAAAATGATGAAATTAAAAATTTCATCAAGTCCTTAAGGGAGATGATCACTTGACAGTAGATGTTAAAATAATGTCTCTTCAAGGTGAGTTCCCTGATAAAAAGTGTGGCCACGGTAGCCGAGTGGTATAGGTATCGGACCGTGGCTTGCCTTGTCACGAGTTCGAGCCCAGTACCACTAAAGACCCGCCGTGCAGGGCAGCGATGCACGTTAAATCTGTCGAGAGCTGAAACTTCCTCCCGTTGGTGTGGTGTGGTAGTTAGGAGAGGGGGTGCCAGCTCATGTGTCGTCCACGTCACTTGACCATGGTTCAAAATTACGTGGTCCGTCGCCAAAAGCCCTCATGTAGCTGAACAGTGCGACGTTAATATTCAATCAATCAAACCCTGATAAAAAGTAAGGGATTTGAAAGAATCCCTGAGCTGTTTCAGTGAAATGATGAAATAATACTGTCAAGAGTTTAAAAGTGTTTATTTAACAAATATGATACATTATTGAACGTAGAAGTAAGTAATACAACAATAAATAGTCAATGAAATACAAATTATTTATTCAAAACTAATTAAAAAATAATTAGAAAATTAGGCTGGTATTTTTTGTCATATAACATCTTTCCTCTTGGTTGCTTATGCACTAAAATATCAATCCCTATGTTAATCCTATGGTGCCATTTTTTTTAAAGATATGGGGTTGATATTTAGGGGATCAATAGTACTACCTGTATGGTTTGGAAGTACAAGAACTCGACCCTCCAGGTGTCTCCCCCCCATAGCATTTTGCCAATGCAAATCCTGACTAGTTCATTTCATCATTTTACTGAAACAGTTCAGGGATTTGATAGAATCTCTTACTTTCCTCAGGGACCTTGAAGAGACATTATTTTAACATCTCCCCTCAATTGAACATCTCCCTTGGAGATTTGAGGGAATTCCTAATTTCACCATTTCCCTGCAACATATATAAACTGTAATGATAGTTTTGAATGAAAAATCTGCTGTTTTATTTGGGTTTTTTTTTATAGAAATCCACTGCAAAGTTGCTTTTTGTAAATTTTTGTATCACTTGGAAGATACATGTCAAAGACAAATTTTCTCGATTTTGGATATTCATCATTTGTTTTACTACATTATTCTATTATATCCATTCTTTTTTCAAGCTTCAGTGTAGATATTTCTTTACAAAAAGAAATTTTAATGCTCTTGTTTAAAGTCTCGATATTTTTTAAATAATGCAACAAATTTCAAAATTATGTTTTCCCTTTTACATTTGTTGAACTTATGTTGTCAATTATATTAAATACATTATAGTATTAAATAATTATGTAAGTTATACATGTTCTCTATAAGAATGAAATTTTGGTTAATTACATATTAAATAGATTTCAAGACATTCTTTGATTTTGGAAAACCAAACATAAAATATCAGGAATGAAGCAATCTCATTCTAAATTAAAATCTCTAAAATGTATTATTTAGTATGAAAGTATGATTCATTTATATTTTTTTTATTATTATGTGTTGAGAAATGTCTTTGTTTATTTTGTCTTCCTATAATCAATTTATCTAAACCATAAAATATACATATAAAATTAAATGCTTTGTTTCAAAAACTTATTTATCTGTACAGTGAATTTCAATCAGAGCTTTTTAAATATATTTTATATACTTCAAAACTGAAATGATGATACAATAATTATTTATTAGCTACATCCTGTTGCTATAATCTAAAGCTATTATTAACTCTATTTTCAGCAAAAAATATCTTACTTGTTGATGAATTGTAATTTAGAAATCAATTCTTGGAAATGAAGCTGTATAATTACATGCTTTTTAATAAAAAATACATTTTAAATGCTAATGCACTTTTAAATTTTGTTCTATATCAAGTATAAGATTCACTTAGTAAAAAAATTAAATAATTTTAATTGACTTTATTTTGCTTTCACCAAGGAAATGATATAAGGTAAGAAAATTGCATGATTTGTATAAAACTTCTCAATTTAAAGTTTCTTTTTAGTTTTGAAAATGCTTATGATAAAGTTTAGTTTGAGTAAAATCACAAAGTTTCCTCTCATTAAAAATCTTAGTTTTTTACAATTTGTAAATTTATGTACATTATTTTCAAGAAATTATAAATTTTGCTCATAGTATTAAATATTTTCAGTGTTTTTTAACTTCACTGATGTAACACAAATCTTCAAAAATTTGTTTTACTATTGATTATAGTTTTGTGAGTGGCAACAGTTTTTTTGTTTGTGTACAAAGAATAATAAAAGGAAATGAACGAGAAAATGGCACTGTTGTTTTAAATGTTTATTTAATTTCTGTTTTAATGTTTGCTTAGTTAATATCTGGTGCCAAAACCTAATTGAAAGAAATTCGGAAATTTTTATTTACTTGAAATATTGATGCCTAATACTTTTATTAGTAACTATGATATATATTTTTTAAACAATGGCGCCATTCAATACACTGGCAAACTTAAAGCAGAATAGATCTCTGATATGTTCATCTGTAACTCGCTTGATAACTAGGTTTTAATATATGCCCCAATGTAACAATATGGACTATGAACTGGAACGTTTGGAAGAAATGATCGAAGAAATACTTATTATAAGTGTGCACTTTTCGCCAAGTGTGTGTGGTGTCCCAAAATCCAGATTGGAGATGTTATCCTATTGCAAGAAAATGTCACACCCTGACACACCTGGAAAAGAGTAGGAGTGGAGTTAATCCTTGGTCGGGATGAGAAAGTCCGTACTTGTGTGCTGCATACTAATGGATGCACCATCACACGACCTATGCAACTTGTCATCCCCCTAGAGATTGACCAGGATGGGGAGGATGTTGTATGCTTGAATTCCACTCACAGTCTGAAGTAATCCCAAACAGTGACATCATGCATGTTTTATTTATTTTTTATAATAATGTTTAAAAATTATTATCTCTTGTTGTGAGTTTTTTTGTTTGTGTACAATAAATAATCAAAGGAAAAGAATGAGAGAAAATGACACTGTTGTTTTAAATGTTTACTTATTGAATACTATTAACAATATTTATTTATCAATGGTAAGTTTATTAAAACTCTTTAATAAACTTACATTTAAGTATCGGTTTGAAATATTTATCTAAATAACACATACTTTCTTAATGTTATTTGGATTTCATATACTTATTTTTCCTATAAAAGAACTTGTTTAGCGTATATGCATTTGTTTTTTGTAAAAAAGAAATATTTCTGTGTACTAAAATTATATTCTGCATTATGTTTGCTTTTTAAGTTTCCAATATTTTTTTATGAAAATAATGGTATAAACTGATGAAATCATATTTTGATATTATATTTTCATTGAATTTTAGAAACATCCTACTATGCATTTGGGTGAACCTTGTAAAGGTCAAGGTAAATTAAATGAATCTTTCCCTGGAGGCATAACAAATGGAGCTGCATGGTATAACGTTCCTGGTAAGAAGTGAGATGAGTAAATGTTATTCTATATTTATCTGTGTTTTTTCCTCTTGATCTATAATATTAAATTAAATAGCTGTACTAAATATTTTATAATAGTAAGGGTGATATTGAAACTGTAGAGTATCTTTAGTATTAATTTGTATGCTTATTATGCTTTCATATTTATTAAACCAATGCTAATTTTTTTAAAAAAGTACCAAGCTTGCTGGGAAACTTAACACTGGGGTTTTCGTGTCAGACTGACCACCTGACTAGAGTATCTGCTCATGCATACTGAGTTGGGCACAATAGTCGACCCTCATGGGCTGTTGCACCACTGAGTTCAATTATACTAATTTAAAAAGTAACAAATTTTTATAGCCCTATGATGTTATTGTTATAGTTACCAATAAATTACTCTCAACCATTTTACATATACCTGTTTTTACCAATAATGAACTTAATTTTCAAAATATAGCAGGGAGAAATTTCTCTTTAAAATTTATTTAAATTTAAAATTATTCTCATACAAATATTAAACAATTTTTTTATTAATCCATTGATGTATATTAATTTATACATAATCCAAAATTATAAAAGTAAATAAAATATAATCAGATTATTAAGAAAGTGAAGTTGCCTTTCAAAATTTATTTTTTCGTAATAGTTTTCTTTGAATATTTTGAGGTCAATTGATTTTTCCACTTGAAGTTTTTGAGAAAGATTATGAACTTGACAAAAATTACTATGGACCAGTATAGAAACCAGTATAAATTGAAACATGATTGTAATGGGATGCCATGTGTAATCAGAAGATGAAAGTTAAATTCAATCATTTAACACAACTGATTTTGCATAAAAGTTTTCTTTTCTTTCTCATTCCCTCTTTTGCTTTTGAAATTTATTATTCTGTGTTTTGAATATCTGAACTTTAATATTTCACTTACTATAATGCATATTCATAATAAAAAGATTTATATTTTTCTGTTTTAGGTGGAATGCAAGATTGGAATTATTTGCATAGTAATTGCTTTGAAATTACTCTCGAGCTTGGATGTTATAAATACCCTTATGCCCGGGATCTTCCTCAATATTGGAAATCTAATAAAGAACCTCTTATATCTCTAATTGAACAGGTATTTGTTTCCTGCCCCTTTCTTTTATAAATATTTTGCTATCTTGCCAAAAATATTTATTGCTATCTATATCATTATCAAAATATAAATTATTGTTCAAAAAAATTAAAAGTATTTTTTAATGAGTAACTCTTTTTCAATAATGTAACTTTGTTAGGTAATAAATAATTTTAAATAAGTGATGCTAATATATTTATGAAACCAATAAAAATTTAGATATTAAAGGATGTTCAAGACTTGTTTTATATAAAGTATAAATAACTATAATAATTCATGTTAATTTAAAAGGATAGTTTTTTGCAGATCTGAAATAATGTAATTCATGTTTTTACTTGTTTTACTAATTTATTTTTGTATTCTTTTGTAATCTCAGTATTAAATGTTTTTCTTTCTTTTCTTAAAGGGATAATTTTAAACTGTCTATAAAATTTTAAAAAATTAAATTTTATGTAAATGTTGTAGAATTCGTAATATGGCATGGGCATATCAAAAGGACTCTGTATGATATGATCCATGACTTGAAAGGGCATATGATATACAGATGACTGAAAAAAAACTATTATAGCTTATGATTTAAGTATGAAAGTTAATGAATAAAAGTAGCATGATTTATAAAATCTTATAGAATGATGTAATGGAAACAGTAAATAATTAAAATAATTTTTCTGCCTTTCAAAACAAATGTTGAACAAAAAGCAAGCTTCATTCTTTTCTCAGACTATTATTTTCATCATCTGTTTTTACAGTTAATGGTTTCAAAATTCATTCCAATAAATTGTTCATTTTTTTTTCTTTTCATAATTTTAAATATTATATACTTTCAATTTATAACACCTGTTACACTTAGGGACTGAAATTTTATTAAATTATTTTAAACATTTTTTTCCTCAAATATCTTCACTTATATATTGCTTTTAAAATAACTACACTATTTATAAATGGTTGATAAAAATATTTTCAGGTTCATTCTGGAGTCCATGGCTTTGTATTAGACAAAAATGCAAATGGTATTAGAAATGCTTCAATTCATGTTGTTGGTATTGATCATGATGTAGTTACAGCAAATTTTGGTGATTTTTGGCGACTTTTGAGTCCTGGAAATTATGTTTTAGTAGCTTCATCTCATGGGTAAATACATCTCTTTTTTTTTTTAACAAATTCATAATATACTTACTCCTTTTTTTAGGTGAAAGATAATAAATTTTCTATGTTTGACCTGTATATCATAATTTATTGCTTTAAGCATTTAACTTTTTGTTCAATTTGTATGATTTTTTATTTCCATAACTGCATTCTTTGTGTAAATCTCAATTTTGAGGGAAAAAAGCCACTATTGATCTCTGAGACCATGATTTCACTGATGCAGTAGTTCTATTCTTTCATATCAATATGTTAGCTGCTTCAATCTCAGTGTTACAGATGGGACTTGACATTTTTTTTAAACTTTTTTATTTGGCATTCTGTACCTGTCAAACTATTATTCTAAGTGTAATGGCTTATATTCAAATAATTGGAAAATGTCTTTAAAATGTCATTTAATTCTAGATAGATAATTCTGTATTTTATATATATTTTTTATAAGATGTGGAAATAACAGCATAAGTACTGTAAGATTTTTGAAAGTAATTTCTACTGTTGCTATTGTATATTATTAAATATTTTTTTAACAGATATTCTCGCAGTACAAGAGAAGTTGTTGTTCCAGATGATTCTAAAGGCATTCAAGTAAATTTTACTCTAGATAATGAATTTTTTGATTGGCTACAAAAAGAGGATTTTGGAATTTTGGATAACATTGATGATAGATACTTAAGCAACTTTGAATTGCATAATTCATTAACAAAGTTAGCGGCTGACAATCCTAATCTTGTAAAGCCAATGGCAAATTTTGGTCATGATGGAAGGAAAGCCCTTAATTTCATTATCATATCATCAGAGGTATTTGCTTTATATTTTATATCTATACATACAGTTGAACCTCTATATTGCAAATTTTTCTATATAGCGAACTTTTTCCTGGAACCTTGAACATTTCACAATTTTCTTCCTAAAATAACCTCTCTGTAGCGATGTGCATTTTCTATATAACAAACTTTTTCTTTTGAGATTCAATTTTTGCTCTCCCTTTTTTTTCAAGTATTTCAGAAAAAAATTCAAGTTCTCTCTTTAACACATTTTATGCTGGTCATAAATCTCGAACTGGTTTTTTTAGATCCTAACTCGCCGAGAGCAATAGAGTTCTGGACGTTTCATCTAAGAAGTGCAACCTTTAACACCCATTGCCCAGTTCATTAGAAACATCTTCGATATTCTCTTTCACCCTCAGTGGGTGGCCGCGGTAGCCGAGTGGTATAGGTATCGGATCGTGGCTTGCCATGTCATGAGTTCGAGCCCAGTACCACTAAAGACCCGCCGTGTAGGGCAGCGATGCACGCTAAATCTGTCGAGAGCTGAAACGTCCTCCCGTTGGTGTGGTGTGGTAGTTAGGAGAAGGGGGTGCCAGCTCAGGTGTCGTCCACGTTACTTGACCATGGTTCAAAATTACGTGGTCCGTCGCCAAAAGCCCTCGTGTAGCTGAACAGTGCGACGTTAATATTCAATCAATCAATCAATTCACCCTCAGTGGAGTTGTCCCATGTCCCCACATTCTAATTATAAAATAATGTATGTTTAATATTACTTGTTTGCTTTAAATTATAAAATGACTTTAAAATTCATTAATTTTAGCATAAAATTATTTTCTTAGCATTGAAAATACAATGAATTCTTCAACATTCTTTTTTCTTTTCCTTGCAGTTTTTCTTTTCTTTCTTTTTCTTTTTTTTTTTTTTTGATTCGTAAGATATATAAAATAAGCGTATTAATTTAAAAAAAGGTGTAAAAAATTACTTTTTTTTAATATATAGTTTTTATGAATTTAAAATTTGTTTTATGTGGTTTATAAAGTATATTAAAAGATGAGCCTCTATATAATGAATTTTCCATATAAAGAACTTTTTTCCTGGATTTAGCTACTTCGTTATATAGAGGTCTAACTGTATATGTGTGTGTGTGAATTACTAATGAATGTAAATTTTTTTTAGTCAATATTTTTTAATCCTGGGAAATAAATGCATTTATTTGTGTTTCAAAATTGTCATTATTTTAAAAGTTAAGTATAATTTATAAAAAAAATTTTTAACTAATAATTGAAATTTTTTTGTCTGTTAAATGATAAATAAGATTGGTACACTGGTTGATAAATGTTAATTAATTTTGAAGTTAAATTTATGCTAAATTTTATGCATGCAATATCAATTGCTATAATTCTAATTCAATGTTATGTTCCTTAATTTACTATATTTATCTTTAGAATTTTATAAGTAGTCACATTTGAGGTATTGCTAATTCTTGGGGGAAATTTTTCAAATATTTTTCTTTAATGTTTGTAATTATAAGTTTCTCCTAAAGCTGTTTAGTTGCAGTTTATAAATTATACAAAATGCATTGTTGTGCATGATTACTTATATAAATTGTTAAATTTTTGAAACTTTTCTCCAATACTCCTAATGTTTTGAAAATATTTAAAACATCGCTATTAAAGAAAAATGTATTTTCTTTTCCTTGTTTTACATTTAAAATTCAATTTGTTACTTTAGATTGAAAATAGTGATCACAAGCCCAAAGTAGCAATTGTTGGAAGTCTTCATAAAGATCAACCTAGTGGTCGAGAAATATGTGTAAGACTTGCTCGCCATCTTGTTGAAGGTATATAAATTATTTGTAAAATTTTAGAACTCATACTTTTTCTATTACTTTTATGACAAAATATATTAAAGAATTAATTTTAAGAAGTATCTTAAATGAGAGATCAAAGAAGTTTGAAACTATCTTTCAAATTCTTAAATCAAAAGTAGTTTTACTTTAGTTGTTGTGATAGTATGATATAGATTTAAAAATTAGAAAGAGATTTTTAAGCATTTAAATTATTTGCATTTAATTTTAAAATTATTTTTTATTAGAAGCAATTTCAAAACATCTATTTTAATGTTTATAATCAACCCAATTGTTATGATTGTTACTGTTAGCCTCAATTGATTTTTTTTATTTTCTTGTTCATTTTTTAATTACACACTCATGGACAAAAAAATTAGTGCACCAAGGAGTCATCAAAATGAAACAAAATTTTACATATGTAATGACTACTTTGATATGATTAGAAAATCAAAGAAAAATGATCATGTATTTCAGAGAAAAAAGGGCAAACAAACAGAGGATTTAATACCCTGCTGAACCCCCTCTGGCACAAATGCATGATGTGATAGGATTGAGCATTGAGGTGTACAAGTTCTGTATGATGTCTTGAGATATTTTGTTCCATATTTGCTGTAACCTTGCTTCTAATTCGTTCAATTTCCAGGTATGCCCAACTCGCCGTCTCAAATGATCCCAGATATGCTGGATTGGAGACTAATCTGGGGATCAAGCAGGCCAAGGAAGAGCAGGAACAGTGCGGAGACAGTCTTGTGAAACCCTTGTCGTGTAAGGCCGAGCATTGTCTTGTTGAAAAATGGCTCCTGGCAGCCGTTGCATGAGTGGCAACACATGTGGTTGCAGGATGTCATGGACATACCTTTGGCTGTCATGGTGCCATGGATCAGTACTAGAGGTGACTGTGTATTGTAAGCAATGGCACACCATACCATAACATCACATACCTTTGGGCTATCATGGTGCCACGGATCAGTACTAGAGGTGACCATGTATTGTAAGCAATGGCACACCATACCATCACATCAGCTGTGGGAGCAGTGTGTCGCTGTAAAGCAAGGGCAGGATTGAGGCATTCACCACGGGGTCTCCACACATGAACATGATTGTCATCACTGCTGAAATTGAACCTGGATTAGTAGCTAAAGACGACCTTCTTCCATCCAGCTGCAGTCCAGATTCCTCGTGCTGTGCACCACTCCAAACGGAGGCGTTGATGGGTGGGCGTCAAGGGCAGCACACATAATGGACGACGCGATCGAAAGTGTCCTTCAGCCAGGCACCTTCGTATAGTTTGAGAAGACAAAGGAGCCCCTAGTGAAGGTGCTACCTGTGCCTGCATGGCAGCCGATTAAGCATTGGCTGTATCCGTGCATTTATTACGTTGTGGCGGTCTTCTTGACGACTAGTCTGTCGAGGGTATCCTGAGCCTGGTCTTCATGTAAATGACATCTCTCGGATCCACTGGTCCCAACACCTCCTCGCAAAACAATCAGAGTGGCCTAATTGACAAGCTACTCGCCTAGCTGACCACCCAGCTTCCATCATGCCGATGATTTTCCCTCTCTCAAACTACAACAGATGCTCATATTGTCTTCGAAAACGGCATAATGGCATGTCTACCTCAGCTCTTCCTTTGTAAACGATTCAGCATACTCAAACCAGCTTTGGTTACCTGTTCTATACTCCACAGAGGACAACGTTAAATGCCCTCTACCGGCTATATGTAATGCGCAATCACACTGCATTTCTAATCATTTGCATATCTCCCCGACATGTACCTTCATGCCAAGCTTCGTTACGATCCTGCAATTATTTCTTGGTGAACTAATTTTTTTGTCCATGAGTGTAATTTATTAGCCTCAATATTTATAACCAATTTTTTATCTCTGTAAAAGGATATACATAATGTCTTAGTCTTATTTAAATAATGAACTTGTCATTGTTTTTTATTCCTTTTACTTATTTTTTTATTGTATGTTAAGGCAGTATGAGATATGCTTCATTGAGCTCCTTTTCAATGTTTCCCATAGTTTTTAAATTCCAATTTATTTTGTCTGTTTTTAATTATATTAATATTATTATTTAAATTATAACCTCTTTTCAAATTTTTCCTTTCCTCTTCTTCTTTGTAGTAAAAGTCTAAACTTTCTACAAGGATGTATATTTCAGAAATAAAACAGTTGTATCTGAAAATAACCAAAGTTTATAATTATTAATTATAGTTAAAATATTTTTATTTTACAGTACTTGAGCACTTTGTCAGTATAAATGTTGTTTTATAAACCATACCTTTTGAATTAAAAAAAATTCTTTTATTGGTATAGTTCTGTGTTTTTTGAATATTTAATGTAAATCTGGCTTTTTTTTTCTTTCTTAGGTTATAGACAAAGGGATCAAAGTATTATAAACTTGCTGGACAAAGTAGCAATTCACATAATTCCATCAGTAGACAATAGAGGATTTGGTCATTCTCACAAATCGGAGTCAGAACTGGATTTTGGTGATAAATTTGGAGAAGAATATGATGGTGTATTTGGGCCTGTTGAAGGTTTGAAAAGTAATCTTAACTCTTACCACTATTCATCGCTGATAAGTATTGAAGGAGGAGGATTAGAAATCAGGTATTTTATGAGATTTATTTAAAATATTTTGAATAAGGAATTGTGCACTAGCATTTTAGGTCATTTGGTTATTAATTTAAATATTATATATGTGTGTGTTTTTTCTGTTATTGGTTATTGGTAGATTTATTGTATGTTTTATTTTATTCAAAAAGTCAAAATAGGTTTTCAAATCACAAACTATTATATTTGCATAGAATTATTAATATATCACTTTTTTTTATTTATAATTGTTTTTTTTTTAATTTCTGGGAAATATTCTAAGTAAAAAGCACTTAATCAGATACATATTAATAATTTTGGTGATGTTATAAAAAAAACATCAAACTATCTATATTTAATGATTCTAAACTGTCGTTTGATGCAAATTTTATATTTATTTATGTTGTTTTTCAATCATATCTCCTATTATATATTTTTAATGATTAACTAAGTTTTGTTTGTATACTCATAACAATTATTATATTATAAAATTAAAAAATATTTGTCAGTTGTCAACACTAATCAACATGGCAGAAAAAGATGAATTCTTAAGAACTTTTTATACAAGTTAAGTGGTTAGAAATAAAATTAAAGAATGTATTCAGAAAAATCCCATAAAAAAATTACATAACTATTTTTACTTTTCAATATTATACATTTACAATTTCTTTGATATTAAATTTGTTTGTATAATCAGTATTTTAATGATATACCAATATTATGTATAGAAATTTTCTTTTTAGATTCTTATTTACATTTTTGCACATATATAACTGTACTGTAAAATTGTTTAATAATTGTTGAGAGGGACCACATATACCCACCTGTACATACTGCTTGTATATATCTCTGATATTTATCAAAATCATACTATGTATGTACACTCAAGTGCCATAAAAACTTGTGCATCCTCCTCTATCAGTGTGTATATAAAACAATGGATATCTTTGTCCAGATATCAAAAGCTTTTATTACATGAAATTGATTAGTATTAATATTTATTCACAGTTTTCACCACTGTATCATTATTAGTGCTCTTCATGTGGATTACAGCATTTTGGAGGGGGAAATTAAGTTAGGATTTTGGAGTTGGAACCCCATTGCAAGGGTTCCAGCAAACCTTCAACTTTCAAACTTGTATATCCATAAAAAGGCATTGGGGAAATGTAACCATAACTGGTCCTTGAAGATCATTTCATGTGATAAATGTGCAACGCTTTCATATGTAACATCATAATTCAATGCTAGAACATTAACAAATATGAGCATCCAAAATGGGCTATGGACTCAGTAATGTATGAGATTTAAAAGTCCAATACAAATCCCTTTGAGGATTGAACAACACAAAGCTATGTGTCTTTCTTGGACATGGTAACACTTCCATTAAGTATTTGGTGACTAAATAGTAGTAAATAAATAATAGGATTCTGAGGAGTCACATTTTGAATTAAATAAGACCAGGGATGGGCATTAAGTCTATCACGATCGACTGGTTGACCGCCAAGACATTTTGGGGTGACCACCTCTACTAAGACTTAAGGTGTACATATTTGTGGAACACCTATGCTAGCTAATTGGATAAGGGGTAGACCGCAGCACCTTGAAAAAGTTAGAAGTAGTCTGTACCCTGAAAACGTCTACCCACCCCTGTATTAGACAAATGGAAAAATTTGTATAGCACAAAACTATAATTATTCCACAAACCTCACCTGTTGATAAGAAATTCTTCCATTTTTCTTAAAAGTAAGGGTTTTTTAGGTTTAAAACTCTTAGATCCCTGACCACATTCTTTTTAACAAAGGACATTCACTTATGTTGGTGGATTGGACATTTTCCGGTCAGACAATTAATCTATACAAGAATCAAGATACCCGAGTTTTCATTTATCAGAGTTAATTACGATTTTAATATTCTGGAAACTTTTGCTCTCTCTAAAGAAGATTTGGTACATTCTATCAGTTCCCCAAGTAAGTCTTGTTAGAAGTTCCCTTAAAATCAATTAGATGAAATCCTCACACACCCTAATATAATTGATCGTGTGAGTATGCATAAAAATTATGTTTTTACTTTTTTTAATATTGTGTTCTCTATTGTTTATTCTTGGTTTTGTAAATCAAAAAACCAAGATTTTAGGTCAGTCAAACATGAGTGAGTTGGATCTCTGTCTGCACCTCAAAAATAGTGGAGCACTTCTAATTTTATAAAATGATTAAAATCCTGGGACAAAGATTTATAGTTTGCAAAGAAATTTATAAAGTGCTGATACAACTTTGTTGTGCCATTTCAAAATGAAACACACAACATGTAAATAAGGAGGAACCCAGATTCTAGAATTTAAGATAACACCACATTATAGAATAAGTGAATAAATTTATTGAGATTCAAAATCAGTGTAAGAGAATATGACTTATCTTTGAGAAGGAAGGAAATGAAGCATTTAACCACTCTTTTTTAATCACTCTGATATATTCTTCTTGTTTTACTTCATGATTATGTCAAAGTGTAAAATGTGTCCCCAAGTTTTCTTATTAATATTTGTATATATAAGGGATTAGATTGAAAACCAGTTAGAGAGCTAAACTAAGGGTGCTAATTGAAATGTGTTAAGTTTATCAAAGGCAGTGACCCCAAAGTTTATCAAAGGCAGTGACCCCAACAGTCTTTTGGCATTATTTGTTAATTTTAATTTCTATTTGAGTGAACTAAGGAAACATTTTACAAAATCAGAGGGATTGTCTTCAGATCAGTATTTGTTCATGACTTGAAATTTAATATAAGTAGGAATCATTTAGTTTGATTTTTAGGACAACAAATATTGATATGGTTATGTTAAGATTTATTTTAATTGTATTTAAGTAACATGATTCGCTCATTGTTTTAGGTAGATGATCAATAGAAGACTTATAGATTAATATTTGCATTGAAATTAATTTTTTTATTATTAGATGCCCATCTCACCAAAAAATCTGTCACTGAAATCTATACCTAGAAAATTTTAATTTTAATTTAATTGATTTGAAGAAGAAAACAGATATCTCTATAAAAGGTAGCCAAAAAGCTATAGCTTCATCTTAAGTAACTTCATTTATATGTTTTTTTCTTTTTTTGCTCACAATCTAATCTGCAGAATCTGCAATTTAAGAGAATATATTAATTCATCATAAAATTGCTCCAAATAATTTTATGATGATGAATAGTATATTTAATTTTTATTAAATTTTGCTTTTCTTTGACTAAACAAATTTTTAAAGTTTTTAGTCTTTGGATATAAAATTTATCCCTAATTCTTCCTTCCAGATACTTTGTCCAACAAAAGAGCACAAATTTTTTGTCATTTAATGTGGTGTGTATACCTTTTCTCCAGTTTAGTGTTTAACACAGCCATCTAACAATATTAAAATGCAAACATGTTTGTTATTTTGCTATTTCAAGTTTCCTTAAAATTCTTTGTAATATTTCTTTAATTTTTTTTTTTACCTGGATTTCATTTTTCCTTTTAAGTAAAAGTAATATGACTTTAAAATTTAATAATTATCATATCTTGGGGAAAAAATCAAAGCACTATATTTGAGGTGCCATTGTCATTTACCTGTAGAATATTCAATATTGACTTCAACTTTAGACCCATCAGTATACACCTTCCACTCAAAAGGGAGGAAGTTTCACACTTATTAGAAATAATATGTCTTTTAGAGGCTCTATTAAATTTTAAAAAATATGTAACCTAACTTATTAGGGACGATTAATAATGAGTAGTTATCGCTATTTTTTCCAAGTTTGAAATTTTATGTGTAATAGTTTTGTTGTTAAATAAATTAGGTGTACCTAAAATTACTTTTAATGTATCTGTTTTTGCAGCTTTATAAATGTGGCATATTTTTAATAAATATATTCTTTGAATTAATTTTAGTGTGTTTATTCGATGTACACTAGGTTCCCTTCCCACATTCCTGTACCATACGCTATTATACTTTTTATAACATTTTGAATAAATATATTTATATATCATCAATTTTTGAGTCTTGTCATTATGATAATAATGCCAATATGATAGAAAATTCAACATATTTTCATGCAGTAAATTCCAAGCCTTCAGAATATACCCACATTGTAGAACATTTCTGAAGTTGTACATTGCTTATACAATACAATACGAAATGAATCCCAAAAGCTTGTGGAATTGATTTCCTTTTGTTCTGCAGTTCTTTTCTGTGGTGCTCTGGTATTGAATCTATAGAGTCATTAATTTGTGTGCCAGTTTTTCTTGTACTTGAATATACATATGTACTTAAACACTCATGGATTTCGATTTTAAAGGGAATAAGCTTTATCACTGTTTACTATGTCTT
Source organism: Trichonephila clavipes (assembly GCA_019973935.1). Taxonomy (NCBI): domain Eukaryota; kingdom Metazoa; phylum Arthropoda; class Arachnida; order Araneae; family Nephilidae; genus Trichonephila; species Trichonephila clavipes. The sequence goes on from BMAU01018312.1 coordinate 1,165,283, forward strand.
TGTGATCCAAATTGAATTAGCATAAAAGGTGGATTTAAAAAAATTTCTAAGAATAAATGCTAAGTATATTAGGACTATATTTTTGTGAACTGAAGAATTTTTCAGCCATGACACTTTTAAGAAACAAATTTTCATGTACATGACTTTGTGCTGTGTTGTGGGTTTGCATGCTTAATTAATAAATGTTTATTTAATATGCTAATTTGCGCACACGCATTAAAGGTGTTTTTTAATGAGTGTCAAGTTGAAGTGTCATTGAAATATCTTTTATTAAATAACTTGTTTGGTAAGATAAATTAAATTGTATATAAAAAAATAATTAATCTCTTAAAAATATATTGTTTCTTTTTATCTAGTTATCCTTACTATGTTATGAAAACTGAAAGTAATCAAGTAGTAGACACATTCAAATTTTTATCTCGCTCCTTTGTTACACATCATCAGCTTTTATCTAAAGGATCAATGTGTGGAGATCAGAATGTCTCAAGCATCCCTGACCAAGTTCCAAACTCTCTTTTGAGCTATGCTTATGAAAAGCATGGCACCATTGCAGTATGAATATATATCTTATTTAAATCTTGTGTGTTTATTACTTAAACTCATATTATTTTGCTCCTTTTTTTATTTTTTAACCATTCATAATTTACATACATATGTATATATTTTTATTAATGATTGAGATAAATTTATCGTATATTCTTTAGATTTTAAAAGTGCTTTTTTTTTTATTTTGTAAATTTTAAATTTTTATTAGTAGTTTAGATCATAATTCTAAAAGGAATTTAAATTTTTTAAAACAAATTGCCTCTTATTTTGCTGTTTATTATTGATATCAGTTAAATGATTTAAGTATGTAATCAGATTTCAGTTAGAATGAAATAATGTTCTCAAGAAATTATCGTTATTTAATAAAAAAAAAAATTTCAGTTTCAAATAAGAAGATTCTTATGCATTTATAAATATGTAATGTCCCTTATTAATTTTTATTGAATATTTTATTGATTTAATAGCATTATGTACATATATTTTTGTAAATCATATCTTAAAATATTTTTTGGTATTATTTGTATTCTTCCATTATATATTGTTGTTTATTCTTCAAGTTACTGAAAGTTTTTACTTTTTGTTTAAGTTTTTGATAAAAGATTTTACTAAAGGTTTTTTTTTTTTGGTTTTTTTTAACAGATAGCTGCTCATATAAGTTGCTGCACTCATCCAGAATCTAGTGAGTTGCCTCGGCTTTGGGTTAATAATTTACAGCCTTTGATGCATTTCCTGTCAGCATCTTTTCAAGGTATTTTATTATATATAGGTTTAATTTCTGTATGATATGATTATTTAAAATATAAATTTAATTTAACTCAACATTGTTTTCTAATTAAGTTTTGAGTTGCGCCAACTGGATGGCGTAGTTGGTTTGTTGCTGGCCTTCTGCAACCAAAGTTGCGGGTTTGACCCCGGCCCAAGTCGGTGGATTTTCATGATGCAGAAAATTGACAGCGACCATGTCGCATGATTATGCAGCATGTAAAAAAATCCCTAGATGTGCCCGTTTGGCTTGGGTAACCTCGGCAAAATTAAATTCCTAAGTTCAATTTCACATCATTAAGAGCTCAGGTGCCTCCCTCTGAGGAGGAAACTGGGTGTCAAAATTACTTGTGGCAAATGGTATCACCTATATGGTGCTGAAATAAAAAGTGATACCAGCTCCTGGGGAATGAACTAGGTCTGCAAAGTTAAAAAATACCAATATGCAGCCCCATTATAGAGAGAGCGTTTTGAGTTGCTATTTGTATATTTTATACAAAATATCTCAAAATGTTTTAAAATTGAAAATAAATGTATATGAATAAGTTATTTATTACTTTAAATTAGTTTACTATTGTGTCATATGAAAAAAATGTATTAATTTCAGTAAGTTCCTCAAGTGTTTTTAAAATGCATACTATATTTAAAATGGTATATATTCAATTGGTTTCATTAATTTTCTAAGTTGCATTTTTTAAGCTTATTTTAACATCTTGGAATTCTTCATCTCTAAATTTCTTTTTTTTTAATTTGAATTACAACTGTTCTTTGCATTTTTAAATTTAAATATTCAAAGTTAAATTTTTCGATATGTATGTAAATTGATTCTCCTGTATTATATTTCCTTTGCAATCTTTTTGCTGTGTAAATAATTTTGTAAAACTATGTATGTTTTGAAGTATATCACTTTTATAGAGACCATGGATTTGTACCTGTAGAGGAAAGTTTATTCTACTTTTAACCAGGCATATCCATTTATTCATTTCTCTGAATAATTATTGCTGCTGATATGAATGAAACATGGTTAAAAAATATAAATGTTAATTTGATACTGCAAATTTATTTATTGTTCTTGCTAATTTTAGTTTTTTTCTTTTGCATTCAACCTCTTATTATTCAAATTTGAAGTTCAAGCTTACAAAAGAAAAAAAAAAATGTGTTGATTTTGATTTCTTAATTTTTTTTCTAAATGGTGCATGTGTTATTATATTAAAATAATTAAAATAAGATATAAATTTGAAAAACTGAAATCTTTTAAAATTTGGGGTATATCTTTTTCTTCCCTTCCATAAATATTTGATACTCTACAATATGTAGTTGTTAATAATGAGCATGATTAGAATAATTTTTTATGCACATTTATCACTTACATGGTTTAAGGGAATATCAGTTTTATTTCCAGTACACACCGGATTGGTATAAGAAGTATCAATTGCTTCAATTTATTAAAATACATTTAAAAGAATATATTTACTGTAATTTTTAAATTTAACTTTTTAAAAAAAATTATAAATGTTTTTTTTAAATATTTATCTTAAAATCTATTTAATCATGAAATGGTGAATATTTATGTAATATGTGTGATATTTAGTAAACTCTCTCTTACATATGTTGCCTGAAAAATAGTTTCTTGTTAATTTTCATGAAATTTATTATAATTTTCAATCTGTAAAGGGACTATATTTCATTTTAGCTTACTAATTAAAAATGATTGCAAGGAATGTAGGATTGATTAATACATCATAAACTTTATTTTTATGTATGGTTTAATTGTATACTCTCATTTATATCTCCTTCTGCTCTTAAAATAATACGCTAGAAATAATAATTCATATTATTTATATTTTTTCTAAAATGAACACTATGAAAGATATTATTTCCATTATCTTATCAGTATTAATGAAACATAGTAAAGGTTATCATTATTATTGAAAAGAATGTAAAACATCCAAAGTATAAAGAAGGTAAAAGAATAAATTCACCAAATTTTTAATTAGACTGTGGCAGTATTTTGAATTATTTGTAATCAGCCTCATTTTGATAATTCTTAAAAACAGTTTTCATGAAAATACAGTTTGGATTTAGTATTTTTGTTATTAAGGTAATTTTGCACACTTTCTAGATCAAAGAAAATGTTTAAAAATTTGTCTTTTTCATATTTGATGCCCTTATTCATAGAAAAGTATATCATCCAAATTATAACTGATTAGAACTAATTGTTTAATGTGATAATTTTGATATCACATAAATATTATACTTAATGCTTATAAGTAAATCTTTTGAGAACCTTAAGGGAATTTTTGATTTTACATTTACTTTTGTTTACTTTGAGTTCTCATTACAGTCATGGGAAACTCAAATTTTCATATATTAAAAATGTTTTATGACTTCATTTGTCAGGTGTGTTTGGTCACATAAGAAATAGCAGTGGTCATCCTTTAATAGATGCTTCAGTGCATTTACTTCATAATGAAAGAGTTATTCCTGTAGAAAAGGATTCTGCATTCTTTGCTGTTACTTTAGCTAGTGGATCTTATGAACTAATTTGTAAGTATTGATTTCTTTTACGTAAGCTACTATTAAACAGTATTTTTTTTCTTTCAAAAATATGGTAACAAAATATAAAAATTTATTAAATTATTATGTTTATTATTATATTGATTATTGATTTTCTAAAAAAAAAAGTAGATCAATCTGTACAAAGGAAAAATAAGTATTGCTTGGGGTGAGGGTATTCATTTTTATTAATAGAACTATAAAACTATCCTTAAATTTCATACATAGAGAATCTTAAAAATGTTAGTAAATTTTTAATGATGTGCTATTCTCATAATTCATGCATAGAATTTTGAAAATATCTTCTTGTGAGTTGATTGCTCAAACAAATATAATATGCATGCTTTTTGCTTATGTTAATAAATGATTATATATTCTTACTAGCCATTACCCACCCACTTCACTGGATATTTCATGATTTGTATAAATATCTACTGTTTATATATGCATAAATTATTCATATCTAAGTCCTCGCATTAAGAATTCGATTGTACTGAAAAGTATACTTAAGCCCGTGACTCCCGCTTCTTGATATAAAAAGGACTAAACTTCTAATTAATAATTTCTACTAATCTCTAAAATTGAAGTAGAATGATTTTTTACACTCTCGTAACCCAATAACCGAGTGCATTTCCACAAAACTAATTTTCAGTGGATTTCTACTCTATAAAATAAACATGCCTGCTGAATTTCAAGTCTAGATATAACAGAGCAAAAACAGAATTTTTTTGTTGATACACCCCGCTACCCCATTGAGAGTCGATTTCCAAAAGAACCATTCTAAGCGAATTTAAATTCAACTTAAGAAAAATGCAAACCAAATTTCTTTTTTTAGTACTAGTAGTTCAAAAATGGGAATTTTATTTGTCAATCAGCCTAGTATCCCACTGCTGCCCCCAGGAGTCGATTTCTGTAAAATCCATTCTTAGTGATCTCTATTCAAGAAAAGAAACATGCTTAATAAATTTCAAGTATGTGAATCGTAACAGTTAAAAAACAGGAATTTTTCTATAACTCCCCTTGACCCTTCACAAAACTCTTTGTTAGAGGAACTCTATTCCATGAAAGAAACATACCTACCAATTTTCAAGCAGCTAGGATTAATAGTTTCAAAATAGAAATATTTATCCATTGTGCCCCTTACTTCCCCACAACACCCCTTGGGATTCAATTTTCGCCCTATTTTGAAGTGGATCTCTATTCTATGAAAGGAATCTGCACACCAAATTTCAAGACTGTATGTCTAATAGTTTAAAAACGGAAATAATTATTTTCAACGCCCCTTAATCCCCCGCAACGCCACTTGGGGGGTCAATTTTTGTCAAAACCATTTGTAGCAGATGTCTACTCCATGAAAGGGATCTGCTTACTAAATTTCAAGTCTGTGGATTTCATAGTTCCATAGATATCCTGATGAGTGAGTCACTTTCTCCTTTATATGTAGATGGAATCAAAATCCATTATTTTTAAGTTAAAATTTCAAAAAATCTTAATTTTCAAAGTCTAGTTATTTTTGGTTTCATTTCTATTTTTGACTTATTCCTTGACACTTTAATAAGATTTGTGTGTTTAAATGAATCATGTATAATTTTCTTAGTTATATTATGTTTATATAGTTTCAGAGAAAGTGCATTGCATCTATCTATTAAGAAATTCACTTTCTGCATCGATTTAAGATTATTTTTTTTTGTAACTTAAAAATGTGTTTATTAATTTATTACTTCTAAAATTGATTAGTGTAATGTATTTAAGAAATAGTCAAATTTATTTTATATTAGTTTATAATTTCAGCAAATTTATAATATTTATTGTATTAGCTCATATGTAAATGTTTTCTTTTTTATTTTTATATATTTGCCATTACTATAAATAATATGGTCTAAGATTTCTAGTCTGAAAATTCTGGTTCTTTCATCATAAGCTCATTAGATAAATTCCCTACCATGAAACAGAGGAACTGAACTCATACATTTGTGTGTATTGATACTGAATCATGTTTAATCAAATTAAACTTTCGATTTATTTTGTACATTGATATTTGAATTTTTTTATGGATGTATCATATATTGAATAGTAGTTAGTTTGTTAAATTATTCCTCATAAATTATGAATTAGTGTAGATTATATTATGATTTTTAGTCAGAGTTTCACTTTTGTATCAAAATCATGTAAGAACTGTTTATTTTAATATCAGTAAATTGCAATAAAAATCAGAGTTTATTTCAATTCATTCACTATGTTATACATAACATTAATTCCCCTTTAGAAACTTATACACTGTCCAATCTATAATGAGTATCACATTGATCTTGGTGTTTTCTTTGCCTTCTTGTGTTTTTCTTTATAAAATTTGTATTGTTTTCTTTGCTTCTCGTTACAGTCATTGATTTAAAATAGTACTTTCCTAAATAAAAATTACCTTATATTTCATAAATTAAAACACCATTAATCATTTGCTTCTCAAGTTTTCAATGTAATTTATAATTAAAAATGCTATAATTTGTTGTTAGCTTTTCTTTTCAGAACTGAAAATGTTTGCTTATCTTCTATTAAATTTATAAAAGGGAATATATATTTCGTGTGTCTAAAAATCTTATTGTCTTGACCTTTTTTACTGTTCTAATTAGTATACAGTTTATCTCATAACTACAATAGGTTTCTCATTTGTACTCCACGATCTATGACAACCCCATTGTAAGGGGGAGAAAAATCTAAAAAATTAAATTCTGCAAATATATTATGGACTGTGGTCATTAAATATGTTTTCTTCTGAGTCATGAGCAGTTTTGTTAACTTTTAATGAATCAAATATGGTAAAATAAGTTGTATACAACAAATGATTTGACCATGTCATTCACTTCTTTTAATATCTTACTATGTAGTAAAAATTTTCAGTTTCATGTCCTCATCATGAAAATGTTACAAAATCAGTTGTCATTAAGGAAGGAGATTTGTTAAAACTTGATGTAGTATTGGATTCTGTCATATCAGAAATTAAATATCATGATGACTTATCCATGGCAAAGGCATTGCAACTAATTCAGCATCATTACCCATCAATTACAAAATTATTTAGGTAAGTTTGTACTTAGATATTATAATTTCTATGTCTATTGATTAATGACCAGCATGCGTATATTATTTCTCTCTCAAATTTAAAAATATAAATGAAAAACTTTCACTTATAAAAAGTACGTTTATTATTCTTAAAGACATAAAATATTAAAAATATTAGGCACTTATGTATTAGCATCACCACAGCAAAATTGGAGCCATGCATATTACACCATGATATCAAAACAACAGAAAGATTCTAATGTGTTTTGTATGGGGAAAAAACGAGTCAGTCAGATTTATGTGAAAAATGACATGTATTTGACTGTGGTGATGCTAATATGTAAGTACCAAATGTTTTGTTGACAAATTTTATTGTTTTATTTTTGTCTTAGAACCTTTTTTTGTTGCTCATTTTTAAAGTTCATTAGAAATATATCTAAAAATGTGTGCCTTCATTATGCTTTATTTTATTCTTATAAAGTAATTATAAATGAAAATAAATATTGTGAAAAATATACTTAAATACAAAAGGGGAAAAAATGTATTAAAATTATATGAATCTGTGATATTTCTGTGGTCAATAAACAAAAATTGTGATTCAGTATATTTTTAATTGTTAATTAATTTCAAAAGAAACCAGAAAAAAGTTTCAAGTAAGGTTTAAACCTTTTTCTAATTTGTCATTAAAATATATTCATGAAATGTTAATCAATTTCAATCATACAAATCCTATGATTTATTAATTTGCTAATTTACGAGTTTTTTAATTGAAAAACATGCTTTTAGTGCATGATTAGGCTTCAGTAACCTTAAGAGTGTGTGTTATTATTTTTTAAGATTCAAAGTTTGATCTTTAAGCGATTGAGAATAAAGTTTTTAGGAAGAATTTTCTTTAACAAAAAATTATAAATGCTACCTTGCTGGGTTTTTTTTATAGTGAATAGTGATCAATGGGCATTTTAATAATTGACCCTTAAATCTCATAATTGTTTTCCTTCCAAAAAGATTTTAAAAAATTTTAACTACAAATATATTTATATTGATATCACCCGTAATTTGAACTTTATTTAACTATATTAGGTGTAAACTTTACTGTGAATTTCATTAATTTTCAAATAATATTGAAGATTTTATTTTAAGTTTAAACGAAAATGTGAAACTTTATTTCAACACCCCCAAAAAAAATACTTCATAAATATAAAATGTTCAATTATATAATGAGATATTTATTTGCATTATCAGTTTAAAATTTAAAGTTTATTTTATGTGAGACATTTTTTGTGTACTTACGTTGGATTTTCTTTCAAAGTATTGGGAAGAGCAAAAGTGGCAAGAAACTGTGGGTTTTAAAAATAAGTTCACCAAAAACTGATGAATCTACTTTGCCAGCAGTACGTCTAGTAAGTGGTTTGAATGGCTATGAACCAGTGGCAACTGAAATTTTAATACAGTTTGCTGTTGAATTGGTAACCCTGTATGGCAAGGATACAACTATTACTAATGTAAGTTTTTAGAAAAAAAATTCTTTCGACTTTTTAAGAAAAACTGTACTTTGTTTTGCTGTAAGCATTTAATAGTATTTAATCAAAATTTTTTAGAAAATATATCCTATTTTAATGATTTATCAGTTTTGAAAAATTAGTTTATTTGTTAACATTAATTGATTTGAAAAAAATATTGAAAATGTTCTTGGATAAGCGTTCAAGAAACCTACTTTTAATATACATGTTGCTTTATTACATATCTATAAAATGCATTTTCTTTTGGTTGTTAATGTTTCTGTATATTCAATTTATTATAATAAGTGATTCACATCTATAATTATCAATTGCAAAATTAGTTTTAAAATATTTGATATATTTAATTCAAAGCTATAGAGGGAAATATTTGTTTCCCAAAAATGAAGAATTAGGTTAGGAGTGAAAACATTTAAAAAAAAGGCTTTTGCCGTACCCAATTACATTTAATATTTTAATTAAATACATGAAATTTTAATAAAGCAAATTCTAATTTGTAAAAAAATAATAAAATAATTTGGAATGTGTTGTTTACATTTGTATCATTAAAAGTATGTTATTTTTATTAATTTGGTTGTTTTCATTAAATTATACCATAATATTTTTCTTAATTATGTACTTTTCTAATATATTAGAGTATTTTTTCTCCTCAAAATATTATTTGGTAATATGAAGTATAGTGAGTCTTTGTTTCAGTAATTGCAATTTTTCATTTTTTTATGTAATTTCAGATTGTGGATAAAACAGTGATATACATTGCACCTTTATTAGATCCTGATAACAGTTTAAAACCACTGGACAAAGATTGCTCAATAAGGAATGCAAATAATTTATTAAACAGAAATTTTGGAGGTATTCATCTTAAAATAAAAAAATCATTATTAATAATATTACTTTTCTCATAACAAATGTAATGCTGTATCTCTGCCAAATACTTAAAATTACACATGCATTAATTCATTACCTTTGAAGTGCAGTTAGTATTATTATAATATGAATTTGAAAATTTAAAAAGAACTATGTATGTCATTTTTTGTCTCATGAAAAAATGCTATTTGTCATTAAAATCTAATTTATTTTTTTATGGGTAGCAGTTTTAAAATATAAGTATTTTCTAATTACCTTTGAAAATTTATCTCATTATTTTCATTGCACATGATTTTTCTAATTTTATTTTCTCAGATTCTGACAGAAATAGTTATCCAGAAATTACTGCTATAAAGAAATGGATTTCATCTAATCCAACTGTTTTGTCAGCTGCAATTTTTGGTGGTGCAGAGGTTGTTGCATATCCTTTCCAAGATACATCAGATTCATGTAATATGTGTGATAAATATATATTTTGAACTTAAAATAGCTACATAAAAAAGAAGAAAATTGTCTGCAAAGTTTGATTGCATTTTTTTTTTTAATTTTGCAGATGTTATGTCAAAAGAAGAAGAAAATGTTTTCATTAAATTAGCTAAAGTATACAGTGCTAATCATCCTACTATGCACGATGGGCATTTTAGATGCATGTCCAGTACCTGTAAGATATTTTACTAGAATTATATTTCATTAAACTTTTTTAATGTGCTATATTTTATATTGGTTTAATTTAAATGTTTTACTCTTATTGAATTAATTACTCTGAATTTTAGATAACTTTTCTGATGGCATCACAAAAGCATCCTCATTGCATTCTCATAAAGGAAGCTATTTGGTAATTAATATTTCTTAAATTGTTACTTTAAATATAGTATGTAAGATGAAATGTCTTAGCTAAATCTGGGCTGTATGAGTAGGAAGGTATATTTATCCTCTAGCACACTAAACTGAGAAACATTGTCATTCAATTTTTAAAAATAGTCATTCAATCTTTAAACCTGGCACAGTGTTTTTATAATGGTTTTTAGGTCTTGTGGATATTGAAGTTGGGTATTTATGGATTCATATAAATTTAAAATAAATATACACATACTGCTGAACTTAAAAAAAGTTTGGTAATATGTGAAAATCTATCATGGCAGAGAAAAGAAATCAAAATGAAGAATAAAATAATTATTTTCTTTTCATTAAAATGATACAATTTGTGTTTTAAAAATTTGTATAAGTTTCTTATTTGTTATCTGTGTAAAAAAATTAAAAAGTAACATATTTGTACAATAAGTCAATAGTTTTTCTAGTTATGATATCAAAATATAATGCAAATAATTTATTTATTATCAACTGAAACTTATCAATTGTTTTTAAAAATAAAAATAATTCGCAATCTCATCAAGAATATTTTATATTAATTCATATTCATATTAATCCACTAGCTTTCATGTAATCTTATAGCTCAGAAGGGGAAAAATTTATAAGTATTAAAAGGTTATTATGAACTTTTCTTATTTTTGGTATGTATTTTATTTAAACATGCAATTGATACTTTATATTTCTTATTGATTGATTTAGGACTATAATTTCCATGAAAGTGAAGGATATGATTTAGCAATATATATTGGATGTTGTTCTTTAGTAAAACCTGAAGAATTAGCAAAAGTATGGCTGAATAACAAAAAACCATTGTTAAATTTCGTAAGACAGGTAGGGATACATTATTTTCAGGTTAAAAACTTTGATAAAAAATATGTGAGTGTCAAGCAAAATTATTTCAAACTCAGTTTAGATGTAGTGCATTTGCTTTTTAAGATAGATTAAGAGATAAATTTATTGTGCTTAGGATTATTAAATAAATTATTTTCTGCTGAAATTCTTTAGAATCTCTTTGTAAATGTTTAATAATCTCTTTATGAAATATTTAATCCATTTCAGAGAAAACAACAAATAAATTGAAATAGTTGCATTTATTAATAAAAGTTATACTTGTAATAAGAGTACTTGTAATAGTCACCTATGTGTGTGCTGTCTATTATCTTTTAATAAATTTAGTGTTTTGTTAGTTAGGAGCGCATGATATTTTTTGCAACCACTATGTAGTTATGATAAAAGTTCTGATAACGTATTGTTTATAGCTGTATTTTAATGATTTAATGTTTTTTTTTATTTTGTAAGAATGTAATTATTTTTAAATGAATGTAAAATTTTCCAATTTACATTATTTTGCTATTAAATAATGCAAATGAATATTTCAGTTGTACATATATTTTATAATTTTATTTATTTTTCTTTAATACTCTTTTTTTTTTACAAAAGAATTTTCAGTGTTACAAGATTTCTTTTTATGTTCAGCAGTTGTTCTATATTGAAACATCCAATTTTAAGTAGTCTACTGTAATTTAATATGCTTTTCATGTTTTTAGTTTTATTTTGCTTGTAAAATATTTAATTTAACTGAAATTCTTAATAATTTGTTATACATGTGATTTTAATAGGCCCGAAATGGAATTTCTGGATTAATATCTACTACTAATAATAAACCTATACCTCATGCTCAAATTATTGTTCGTGGATTTGATAGATCTTTTACTAGTAATCTAAAAGGCTTCTATCATATTCTATTATTCTCTGGAGAATATGTTGTTACAGTGACAGCTGATGGACATCTTCCCCTCACAAAGGTTTGTATAACTTTTGGATTTCAATACTTTGTAATACTTGGATTTCAGTTTTTATTATATATTTTGAGTTCCTAAGATTGTTCTGATGTTTGTTCCAGATTGTTCATGTTTATCCTGGCGATGCTACTGTTGTAGATTTCAAGTTAAAAAGTGATAATCGTATTATGGGAATTCCTAGATATTCCTTTTTTATAATTTTAGGTATGTATTTAAAAATGACAGTGTTTTATTTATAATTATTACTTAAGGCTTGACATTTTAATTTTTTTTTTCTGAAAATCCAAATTAATAGAAAGGAAATTTTGTTACACAATTTTGTAACATTATTACACATTCATAAAAATATTTCAGATATTTAAGTGTACAAAATGTTTTGTTAAAATTTGAATTTGTTATTTAATTAGTTTAAAACAAGAACTCAATGTTAATGATTTAATGAATGTGTGAAATTCAAAAATCCACACTTAGTTGCAGGCATCCAAAAATGTCAAATCATTTGCTATTTGATTAAAAATATAGTATAGCTTTTTGATATTATGTAAATTTGCTCTTGTATATAGTATTCCTCATTTTGCTTTCTTACCAAAAATATTTATAACCATATTATTATCTTAAGACTCATATTATTATCTTAAATTGCTCCAACTCATGTATAAATATTTATATGCATATAATTTGTTACAAATAATTAAATGTACAGTGTCAAAATCTCTAAATTTCAATAACATGAATTGGAAATGTAGAACTTTTTATACATTGAAATACCTTAATGTTTAAATTTAGATTATATTCTTTGAAGTTTATGTTAGCATATTAGAGGTCTCTTTCCTTCAAATAAAGAATGAGCTTCACTTCATGGAAATTACAAATAGACAAAATCATGTAATTAAATTTTTAAAAAATTGACTTTTATTCGTTTGTATTACGTAATATTCATTGATCTTATTGTTAGAGTTTTCCTTTCTTTTCTTTATGTGTACATCTTTATATGTCTACTTATTTTTGATTTAAAGTTGATTGTTGTTTTTTATAAAATGTTATCACTATAAAAAAAATTGAGATTTATCTTGCAAAAAATACTATACATGCAAGAACAATTTCTGTGTTTTAGTCAACATCTTTTTAAAAATTAATACATAGATTTTTTTTAATTCCTACTATTAGCTCACTCTCTCCCTATATATATATAATTTTGAAACTGTGACGATTCTCTTATGTCATTACTGGGTAAACCAAAATAATGGATAAGATCTCGGGGTAATTTAAAATAGTTTTAATGACATAAAATTACACAGTTACAAAGGACAGACATTTAGACATAATACAGGTTTAAACATTGAGAGGAAATTAAGGGGAAGTTAAATATAATACATAGTCCAGGATTGGACAGCAAAACCCAGTAAAGTTCACTCTTTCAGTTCCCAACTTTCTCTGGCGGTACTACAGAGCTTCAGTCGGTAATGCTTCCGTTACAAGTACCGCCATCTACATTTTGGTCTTCGAATTAAACCGTGTGTTACAAAACTAGTTAAAGTATCTGCTCTTCATATGCATGAATTTTTAAAATCCAGTTTTTAAGCAAAGAAATTTTTTATTAAACATTTCCAAAACTTGAAATTTAATTTTTGAAAGAATACTTCTTTGTAATGATTTATTTGAAAAAAATGTAAGTGTAAAGAAATACTTGCTTAATTTGTACTAGAATGGGCGTAGCAAAGGAAATTCACTCAAAAACTTGCTCTCTGATTGTTTAATTTGAAGTTTGTATAAAATTGCATAATTGAGATTTTTTGTCATTTATTGTAAATGTATTTATGGAGGAAACAGTTTAAAAATAAATAATCAGGGAAATTGACAACTTTTTAGTTCTATTTTCAAAAATCATCTTAATAGTTTATTTCTTGAAACAATGTCAGGCTTTTTAAGAAATTTGGATTTCTTAGTATGAAAATTCTTTCCCCCACCCCCTACCTTAAACTGACTATAAAATACACAAAAAATCATTTCAACATTGAATTTTTTAAGAAATGCAAATCAAATTTTGAAAAATGTTCCATTTAGGTACACACAAATACCTAAATACCATTTGTATTAACCTTTCTGCCCTTGTACCATGTCATCCATACACACAATCCTTTTTTATTAACATAGATAGACTGTACCTATAACGTAGACAATTATTATAATGGCATCCAATTTCATTCGGTAGGTGTTTTTAGTTCATTTTGTCCCCCTTTAATTATTTTTCCTTCTTTAAATCAAAATTTTTAAAAATCTATTGTGGCGTAATATGCATTTATAGAAAATATTTATTTAAAAAAAAATGATGAAAAATTTATTTATACAATCTTGAGCTTTTATTTTTATAAATGGAAATAGCGATATTTAACAAAAAGACATTGTTATAGGTACAGTTGGACTTCTGTTACTGGTGACCTTGCTCTGCATTTATAGTACAATTTTGTACAGAAGACGAAGAGGATATGTGTTTCACAAACTTGATCAAGGACAATGTTTATTTGAGGACGATGAAAAGTCAGGTGTACCGAAGTTAAGCTCTAACAGACTACTAAATACTTCAGAATACCATGACGATAGCTCGTCTGAAGATGAACTTTATAACACATATGCATGGAAGAATGGAAATAAGTAAGCACAGAAATGTTCATTTAGAATGAATAATTTAAAACTTTTATTTTGAAATTTGCTTTTCAAATTAAAATTCAGTTTTTTGCTTATTTACTTAAAAAAATGTATTTTTGATGTTTAAATATTTAGATAATTTGTTGCACATTTTAATTGAATAAAGTAATGATCACAGTTTTACATTTTATATTTGTATTAGACAAGATTTAGCAGTCTCCTTTTCTTTTCTTTTTTTCTTCATCTTTAAGTGAGGCATTAATAATTCTAATGTACTAGATAGAATAATGGTATATGTACTTCTTTGGAAGAAACTCATAAATTTGTTTTCTACATCCTCTTGTAATATTTTATACATTGGTAACTTATGTTTTCCTATACCTTCAAAAATTGATTTATATATTAGTGATATCTTGACAATCATATTTATATACTAATAAGAAATAAACATATCATAGATTTTTTAAAATCTTTTTTGTGTTCTGAATTTTTTTGTTTGTCCTACCCCTTTAAGGAACTAACTCCTGCAATAAATATTTGAGATAATACTCCTGGATGGCTAATTTAAAAATCAGTTGATGCAAGTAAATTACTGTAATTATTAACATTTCTAATGTTAACATATTTTTTGAAAAAGTTAAAGCTACAACTGTAAAAATATTTAAATGGGAGTTATAGTAAATAATTACATTTTATTTTTATATTTTTTCTTATTAATTGAAAATAAAACCAATCATAAGAATTGGTTATTATAATGAATTTAAAGACGTATACAAAAATTTAAATTTATTTCTTAATCTCTTTGTTAAATGTTTTTTTATCTTTCATTATTTCTTTCAGTTGACTTGTAAGTGCAATTGTTTCATATATGCCAACCAAAAAATTAGAAAATAAAACTCATCTTATTCTGCTCTAGTATAATAAGCATAAACCTCTAATAAAAAAACTACTGCTAAATAAAGTACAAAAAAAAGTTTTTTACAAGGAAATTAAGAAGGGAAAGTTTGTGTTTTTAACTGCACATATTTATATCACTTTATATTTAAACTAATTTTATTTGCTTAAATTCAAGATTTTAGTATTCAAATGAAATAATCATAATCTATTTGTGAATTTTTTTCCCATGTTACTCATAAATTGATTAATGTCTTATGTAAAATTAAGAGAATTTGAGAGTATTTTTTAAAAATATATATTTTTTTTTTGAGTCTTAAAATATTGTTTGTAGATTTAGAAAAAGTACAGAGTTTTGGTTTTATATGATATTACAACCAGTGGAAATTGATAATTAATTTGAAGTAATTCAAATCCTAAAATTTTCTTGTAAAAAGTCATGTTTAATCATTTAAATTTAAATTTTTATATGCATGTTAATGAGGCATTTTTATTATTTCAAGTTGAATATTTGCTTTATTTGAAACCTGTATTTCACATTTCCAATATATACATTTTATATTATTGCTAAATTTTTTTTATTCATCTAATATTTTATATGTAAAAAAAATCTAATTGCATATAAATCTGTTAAATATTACAGGAAATAAACACAAATGGGGTAAGATAAATAAACTCTTTTGTTTCAAATAAAGCCTCAATTATGTCTTTCCACTTTTAATACTTTATTAAAAACTAAAATAATATTACGAACTTGTTTATTTACATAATGATAATATTTCAGTTATCCAATTGATTAGATGAATTAAAATGTGTTATAAATTCAATGCCTTTTTATAATGAGTTGAAAGAAATTGATTTTTAACATCATATGGAAGTCTTTTTAATTAAATCTGATAATAAAACTCCATATACTAAAGTAAATGCTTAGATCATAAAACATCAGACTCTCTAATAAATCAGAAATAACATTTTCATTAAATAATTTGCATTTGGAGTGTAACTAATTCAATTTGTTTATTATAAAATAATTTATATTGTAAATATTTTGCCTGCTTTATATCTTCTTATTTTAAATCATTACTTACAACAGATTTTTAAGGGTAAAATTTTGATTTTCTTATATATTTAAGTAGTTCAAGTTAACATAGAGCAAAAAATTTAAAATTTAACAAATTTTTTGAAGAATTTCTTATTTGCTTAAATTTTATTTTCCCTCCCTATTTTATTGGTAAATCTTACTTTTTAAACGTTTAATATAATTTATAAATTGGCAAAAATTTATGTAATTTAATGAAAAAAATTATTATATATATAGTTGTAAAAGGTTGTCAAATTTATACATTTAATTCAAAAATGAACAATTATTTAAAGTTATCTTAAGATAATATGAAAATTATGAATGTGTTGTGAAATTTTAGATATATATTAATTTTAAAATTTCTGTTTTGTGTAGTTGAATCATTCTTTTAAATGGTTTGCATTTTCATAATACTTCTATGAAATGATTTTTTTATGTATATAACATGCAGCATATGTAGATTTTTCCGTATGTTATATCATAGAGCGGAATGATGCATTCAAGAAACAATATCATAATGATGCATTCAAGAAACAATCTAATAATTCTAGGATGATGGGATCCTTTGTATGTACTACTTTTTATAATAATGTTTTTGTTTTTTTTAATGGAAATATATTATTTTTTTAGGAAGCAGAAAAAATGGCTCCTGGGTTCAACATGATATTTTAAAAGTGTGATAAGATGAAGAAATATTTTTAAATAAATTCTTACTCCATTATTGGTGGTTCATAATTGATTCCCCCTTTTATTAAAAATGATATATTAGTTCTCTTTGTATTAACTTTTTAGTTATTGTAAATAGATTAATCTTATTGTGTAATTAGTATAACTTAAATGCTAAAATATACAGCATTTAGATGGTTTTCTTTTTTAAAAATTTTATTATATATATACTGTTGAAAGAGTTAAATTATTTATTTCTGATGAAAAAAAATATATCTATATATTTTGATAAAATTTATACATTTTTAACATGTCCTGTAGACATGTATAAAAGACATTCTTCCTGAATTGTGATGTTTATGTAATTGGAAAAAGCACATCAAGGGATTATGGTTTTATTTTCATTTTGTCATGTGGTGTTTAAATAGTGGTAATATAAGTCAACATCTCTTCTATGTTGTTTTGGTTTTAAGTGAAAGAGAAGAAATTTGAATGGTGTTATGAATATATAAATTATAAATGAATTATCATGAATCAATTTAAAATACTCTAAATAAACATGAATTATTTAAAATTTGATTTTTAAGGTACCTTATGTAAATAATTTGTACATTGTGGTTGTGAATTTTTTTATTACAATTTGACTTTAAATTTTTTTTAAAAAATGGTGTTGCATGTTTGAAAAATTTAACGATAGCTTTTATTTAGGATTTTTATAAGATTTATTTTTATAAAAATGAACATAATTCTGTGATGTGGGATCTGTACAGTTTTGAACAAAATATGTGATAAATATAGATTCTGTGCATGTTTCTCATGGATCTTACAAAATTTGATTCTTCAATGTATTTATTTTTAGAAAAAAGTGTTGTAATTAGCTAATATATTTTTCAACGTAGTTTAAAATTGAGTTTTAATTAAACTTATTTCTATTCATTCCATTTTTTGTTTCAAATGAAAGCACAGGCTCTCTATAATCGAGAATAATTCCCCTCATAATGCATGAAAGAAAGAAAAAGTAAAGGGTATTTGCATATTTTCTTGATATTCACTTTTGTTCAGAATACATATATATATAGTACTTAATATTTCTTTCAACCTTTTTTCAAATAATCAACTAATATTAAAAGTATGATAATGGTACTTAAATATTTGTTTTATATAAGTCTAGATGAAATTATAATTTATAGTACAACGTAAAAATTAAAATGCCGCTTTATTAATTACTTAAAATCATAGAATTTATGGTATTATTAACTCCATTTTAAAAAAATATTATTACGGCAAATACCGAACCCATTTTGCACATAACACTCAGATATGAAATACACAATCATTAGTTTTGTATTTTCTATTAAATATATATATATATATTTCCTAGTAATTAAGAAATTTTCTTTTTACAATTAGGTGAATAAAATTGTTTTTTATCTCAATAACAATAATTTTGTAGCAAGCAAGGTTTCATTAAGATTTTCCAAGTACTTTCACATTGCCATTAAAATGAATCCCTTCCCAGATACTTTTTCACATGAGCTTCTATGTATAATGTAAATATTTTGAAAAAATTACTAGGGAAGCCAGCTATATAGAAATCCAACTAATAGAGCTGCTTTAATCAAAAATGGTTTTATTTCTTTATATACTCAGTAATATATATATTATAAACAATAGTTCAAACTTAAGAGCACTTTTGTGAGATTTGTTTTATTAAAAACAAGCATTTCAAGACTATTGTTAATTTTTAAGACTTACAAATGGTAGAATATATGATTAATTTATAGACTCACTAAAAACCTTTCAATGTATTTCCTATTTAATGTGAACCTATTATTTTAGTAAAATTATTATTCTTTATATAATGCATGTGAAACATAAGATGGTTTTGCCGAAAACTGCTCAGTATTATCTTCTAACTCTAATGGTGCTCAAATATTTCAAAATTAGCTAAGTGTTTGGAATCAAATTTTCTCTTTTTTTTTCAAGTTTATTTTTGTTCTATAATTCATATTGTATCAATGATTGGTATAGTTTGCTCTTAAAATGTTATGCATGAGCATGTGTTACGTGAAAAAATATTAATATATATTTAGAAGGGGGAGGTATATGCATGGATAAGATAGGAAAATGAAACCAATGTTCATGCATTTAGTAAATAGTCGGATTTTTTTTTACTTCTTCAAAATTTCATGAATTTTTATACGAAGACATGATTATTAGAAGTTTAAACTATGTTTTGATGTCACATAAAAAATAATTTTTAACTTCATCAAGTTTTATGAATGTATATAATTTTAAATTATTTTAATCATAAAAGGTAAAAATTTTATTAATTTGAATGTTTTCATAAAATAAATTCAGTTGCAACAAATTGTGATAATTAAAGTACTTCAATGCACCTCTTTGATTTTACATTTGCAGTGTGATGCTACCACAAATTAAGGAAATCTATATTGGTGTACATGTAGATATTTTTTTATCCAAAAATTATGTATATATATATTAAGCATTTAATGTATTTATTTGGTGATGCAATAAATGAGTTATTTTCCTAAACTGTGTTGATCATTTACACTTGAAATTTTCATAATTTGCTGGAGAGAGAATGCCAAATATTTACCTCTTACAAATTTGTTTAAAAATTAGTAACTCTAGAAATCAGGGGTTTTTTTTGTCTAACCTATGAGCCACATGCAGCCAGTTTAATGTTCAAGTACTGCATTAATGAAAAACTCAAATATATTTGATTATTTATGAACATAACGAGTATGTTGATAAGTATTGATTCAAAGCCTTTGCTAGTAATAATATCTCAGTTTAACAAATAGTGTACTTAAGGTATTTCTCCGTGAACACAATGAGCATACTAATGCAATTTTCAATATAGTAGAATGGTTATCAGGGCACTTGATCTGAGATAGTCTTAATCCCCTATCATAAAGGTTGTTGTAAAGCTTTGAAATAGTTTGCTATGATTTAATAGATGGTTAGAAAAATAACAAGAATTTAAAATTAATGATTGCGACTTTAAGAAATTAAAAAATAAAATTGCTGGAGCTGATACGTGAAAAACAGTGTATTTGTGTTGACCGAGGCTACCGCCGTTACAGAAAACAAAAAAGGCCAACTTAATCTTTTGTTGTAACAATAGAGCAACTTGAGCCCTGCATGAACGCGTTAGATGCTAATAAGAGTTTCTCTTTTGAAATACCACCAGATAAAAGTTTCTATCTTACACACTTCAACTCTTGATTTTTTTTGCATGACTTGTTCTAATGAGTTTCCCAATATAATAGCTATTTCAACTATTGACAGATTATGAAAGAAGCAAAATTATCAGTTACGTGGAAATAGCACTGTATTCTCAAAAATAAAAGCTTATGTTCACTTCCATGGGATTCTATTAGAATGATCCATGAAAGAACTAGTTGATTGGCAAGTGACACTCAGGGACAAACGTTACTTATCTGTCTATGGCAGGGGTCGGCAACCTGCGACTCTTTAATTCCATACGCAAATATTATTTATTTTATCAAAAAGTAACGAAATCTATATAGAACCATATGAAATTGATCGATTTAAAAAGTAAAGCTTTGTGGAGTGGATAATTTAAAGAGTTGGAGGTCCAGAAATGTATGTACGTGACGCAACAAAAGTTGACAGCTTTAAAAGAAATGACATGAGTTGAGGCACTTATATTCAACGCATGGAATAGTCTTCCAGATCGCTACAGTGAGGTGAAGTTGGCATTTGGAGTGCTGACTATCTTCAGATCGACATGTTCGTGTGAGCAAGCGTTCTCTTGCATGAGTATAATTAAAAGTAAAGTAAGAAACCAACTAACAAAAGAAAATTTAGTCGTGTTTGAAACTTAAAACAACAAGTAATGTGCCAAATCTGTCCAAACTTTAAAACCATGCAAAGCCAACTCTCTCATTGAATTTGTTTGCTCAAATGTATGTTATTGAAATACAAGTTAGTGTTGTAAGTAAATGTTTAATTTTTTACTTAAATAATAAGTAATTATCTGATAATGCCATATATATATTATCTAATTTGTTATGAAAAACACTACTTATATATGAATAAATATTTTTTTTCTTATGAAAATATAGATTAGTTTTATTTTTTATCAAAAAACTTTATTTGTGCAAGTACTATTTATTGTTGTGAAGAAAAAATTTTGTGGCTCTTTAAAAACTTGGAAATTTTGTAAATTGTAATTTTTGACTCTTCTGACTCAAAAGGTTCCCAACCCCTGGTCTATGGAATGGTAACATTTTACCATCACTCAAATTATCTTTGCTTTGGCCGAAATGATGGTAAGTAAAAATGCTGTATTAATGATAGGAATGCTATATGCTTCAGTCTTAGAAGCTAAAATATATTTTATGATAATAATGATGGAAAGTAAAAATGCTGTATTAATGATAGGAATGCTATAAGCTTCAGTCTTAGAAGCTAAAATATATTTTTAAAAAACATGGACATTCACGAGATATTTCCAATATTTTGTGGCTTTTCCACTCACCTAACATGATGTTATAAAATAACTAGCCCACTTTGTAGTTTCTCAAGCTCGTACTACAAACATAATCTCTCAACAAGTCTGTTCACCATATCTTTCATCTGTTGAAACGATTAAGTCATGGTGAGTCCTGGGAAGGGAGATACTCTTCAAATCTTGAATGCAACATCTTATTCAAATATGGCATATTTGTCCAAAAAATGCAAAGAAACACTAGCCACAGATTTTGCAGTGTATATAAATTTATACCAAGGGTCAATTGGCACCTTTAATACTTTACTTAACCCCTGTCAACTATAAGGGAAACATTTTTCCCCATTTTAAAATTAGTGATTATCATATTTATTTATTACCTTATCTGCATTTTTTATACAAAATATATATCAAAGAAAATTACAAAAACAGGAACCTATCAAATCAACTAGTGCCAATGATAATATATATATAAACACATACCAATATTTAACCTTAACTACCTTATGGTCCTGTAAGGGTTAAAATAAATCTTTCAATTTTGTGAGATCATTTACAGATATATTTTATACATCCATCCTCCATAGCTATTCTCAAAAATGAAATGCACAAAAAATATAACTAGTTATGCTTTATTTGATGGAAGTAATTATAAGTCAAAATCTCTCACTTTCATGTTGCTGCCTAGTCTTATAATTAAGAATTTTTATAATTTTGTAAACTTATATATTTCTGTTGTTTCCTTGGCAAAATTATTTAAAGTGTTATGCATAGTACAAAATATCTCCTTTCAGTGTAGTCTGATAAAGCCAAAAAATCAAATACCCATTGTCATTGCTGGTTAAATAGTAATTATATGGCTATGTGTATCATTAATAAGATATCAAATTAATTTTGAAAGCCACTCAAATTTATTTAGTAAAACAAAATTAAAAACGAAAAATTTTAATGGTATAAAAATACAAACATATAAAAGCAGTTATTTATTAAAGAAAATATATATGAGACAATGTTTACAAATTATACACATTTATTTATATTTACAGTATAGTCATTAGTTCAGGCATCTAATGGTACCTAAAAAGAAAGGAAAAAAAATTTGAGAAAATACACAGATCTGAGATACCACTTTTTTCTTAACTTCATTCCACTATTAAAAATATTTTTCTTGTTTTTTTTTCATTTACAATTGGTTTTGAGTGTATCAATAAAAAGAAACAGAATTGTGTCAAAATTAATGAATAGTAAAAAATTTTAATACTTTTATTAATAAAAATTTTAATTACTTTCATTGAGGTTGATTTATTATTATTTTTCTCTATATATATTCATCTATACTGTATATCTCAAGTCTCTTCTTTTAATGTAAAAGAGGGGGGATCTCAACATAAAAGTTTGTATGGTTACAACACATACATATCATATACACATAAATTTCATATTGTGTCTTAGTTTTGTTTCATATGAAATAACTATGAAAATTAAAAATATTTTTAAAACACTAGCAAAAAAAGGCAGTGCTTTAATTTTTCCAATAATTTGCATACATTATTGTGTCTAAAAATACTTAATTTTTCACTGAGGGAAGATCTATGTATAATGAAATAAAGTATAATTAAAATTTTCTATTTACTTTCTAATTAACTTAAAACGAATATCTTTTTACCATAATCCTTTTTAAATTGTATTTTTTGTTAAAAAAAAAAGGGAGAGGCTGTTTTTGAATTAATGTTATTAATTCGAAAATAAAATGAATTCCACATGTGAACATGTTTGATACGTGGATAATTTGAAAATTAACCAGAGAGTGACTAAATCCAATTGTTTGAATTTTTCCATGCTACAATTTGCTTTTCTAAAACTTCTAAACCATTAAATTTTTTATTACAAAATTTTTTTCAAAGTGTAAATAGCATAAAAAATTCAGATGTATCATTTTTAGTAAAACTAAAATGTTTCCAAAAATGCACATACAGTACTCTCGAGTTTTAATGCATTTTTAATTTCAAACTTTATACATTAAAAAGAAGAAAATTTTTTTTTCTTCTATAGATAAGGGAGAAACAGAACAGAGAAAAAGAATATATTTTTTTTCTCTGTAGATTGCAATATTCAGAAAGTGAGACTTGCTTTTAAAAAATCATCATAGTTTAGATTTTTAATATTGTTATGATATGGGGCAAAAAACTTGCCTTATTGAAAATGAAGTCAATTCTGAAAGATAATCATTCAAGATCAACAGGCTTTTTATCAAAATAATAAAGCATTCACTTTCATTTGTAGAAGAATGATACGTATGAAACTACCCCCAAAAATATTAAAAATTGTGTGCTCAATTATCAGATTTGAATGAAATTAAAAATTTGAGGGTGAAATGAGGAAACATCAGATTTTAAGTAAAGATGATCCCGATGTGACCAAAATTTCAGATAAACTGGTAAATTTTGCATTAATTGCTTATAAATAATGACAAATCAGATATAAAAATTATGATTGTGCATTTCTTTTTTAAATCCAACAAGAGTATTATTTTTTTTCATTACAAGATTAAAAAAAATTATGCATATTAAGATATTAATATATACATTAAATTTTTTATAGTTAACTTTTTTGAATTTTTTTTTATTATTATTCTTTGATTAGAAGAAATAATAACTAACTGCAGTACCTTTTGAACTTAAGAAATGCAATAACTGATGTTTTTAATTTTGTGTACATTTATTACTTCATATTAAATATATACAGTTTAAAGAAATATACAAAAAAACTATCTAAAGAAATATGCAAAAAAAACTATCTCATAATAAATAGATGAAGTTTATACTAATTATTACATTTGAAAGACAAAATTGTTATACTCTTAAATTGGGAGAAAATTAGATTTTGAATTAATGGCTTTTAAACTCATATTATTTATCATACATTTTAAAAAAATCTAATAAGTTTATAAAAGTTATTTTGAAGAAATAATGGTGGCTTGTTTAAATTATGAACATAAAAAATGAAAAGAAATAATTAATACAATTGCTTATTGATGGGTAAAATAGGAAAATAAGATATCAGAAATACCATATAAAAATGCTCTTTATATTTGTAAATAATATTTCCAAAATTTTAGCTTATTTTAAAGTTATAACTGAATTACAGACAGTTATAACTGTTTAGACAGACAGTTTCAAAAATACTTTCCTTAAATTTTGATGCTTAAAAAAGAAAACTGGTTTCATAAACCACACTAAAAGTTATTTGTTAGTCATTTACAGTTAAATTCTCCAGAATCTGTTGAATGATTGAGCGGAGATTTTCTACATTTTTAAAATCAAAAATCAGTTAACTCTAAATTTTTGAAGTTTTGCACCATTGAGTAACAAATATTTAACCAAAATATGATTCTTCATATGATACTCCTATGTATATCAATATTAATGAAATATATTTTCCTCATGATTAACTTTTTTAAATAATGTTTTGATTCACGTATTCATATTTATTGTTTATACATCTCTATACCCAGGAATTGCAAATATATTTGCTCAGGTGTAAAAAAGATTACAGAATACATTTAAGAGGTCCTGTTTTATTGACTGATGTACAAAAAATTTTGAAAAGTAAAAATTAAGAAGTTTTACACTATTAAATGTTCAAAGCTATCATTTAACTACTAGAAAATCGAAGTTTTAAGTACCTAAACTAAAGAAATTTTCGAGCAGAAATTCACAAAAATTAAAATTTTGATCAATCTTAAAATAGCAAAGGAATTACATCAAAAAAGAAAAGCATATATGCTGATGGAATTTTTAGTAATAAAGTAATAGCTACATTAAATTAAATAATATTACAACTTAAATCCTTTTCACTCATTAGCAATTATTTTATCAATGCTGATTTTCTACCAAAACAATGAAAATTATGAAAGTTGCAAAGGATGCATTTTTTTTTCTTTCCTTTTTATTGACAAGTGGTCCACTAAATATAATAAAACTTTTAGGACAGTACTCATACTAACTCATTTAACAAAATGTTATCAATTGATTTTAGAATTAACTTAAAACTATAAATAAAATTATGCAATTAATATACATTACCTTCTGAAGAGAAAGATAACTCTTTGGATGTCTGAATCTAGCTCTGATCAGAGAATAGCACACCAATGTCATGACCATTACAAACATAAAGTAACTAGTATGCATCAGATGTAAATTAACAATAGAACGATCATGCTGCAAATATGTAATATTCCTTTATATATATATATATATATATATATATATATATATATATATATATATCTTAGGTCAATATACAACAAAATATCAATATTTCAACTAAGAGAATGTGTACTGATAAATCAGTATAACATAAATACAAAAATAAGATACTAAGTATACTAATTAGAATTCTATATTTCCATAAATAATAAAAAGAATTAAGTGTTATTTTAAGAATGCTAACAAAAAAAATTACAAAGCATAACATAAAATAACAAATAAAAAAACTATGTTTCTTCTTAATAACATAACAATAAGTAAAAATTAAATTATAAAATATGTAAAGCACAGAAGAAAAAAGAGAATCAAATATTCATAACTAAATAAATTTTAGAATAATACTAAAATATTTAGCAAGTTTGAAGCACTACAAACGTTTTCTTACTGGGGTTAACATTTCTGTTAATTTAGAATCAGGAGTGTAATCTAACTGAATACAGTTATTGAAATGTTTTTCATCTAAAATTGGAACTTCTGAAAATAAAATGGGAAGAGCTCTTTTTGAAAATGCATTTTTTATTTGACATCCTTCTGGAGCCCTATAAAAATAAAAATATAATTAATAATGCATGCATTTCTAAAATACATTTAAATAAAATTTTACATACAACTATCAGCTTGTTAAAAAAAAATCTGCCAATAAGGCAATTTTTTAAGAACCAAGGTTGCAGTTAAAATTGTATTTCCCATTGAGCTGGTAAATAAAAATAATGAAAGTATCACATGATGTGCTGGAGATTGAAAATGTGTGTGTGAGCATGCACAAACTCTTAAAATAAATTCCATTGCTTATTATGCATTTTAAATTATACAGTGAAAATTAAACAAGTGAAAATTGGGACAACTAATATTTAAGAAAAATAATAATGGATTTCATAACATCTAAAATGCAAAACAAATATAATCATTAAAATATATAGCCATAAAGATATCTTGAGAAATATCACAGTTGAAAATTAAAATTTACAGCTCTGAATCTGTGATTAATATTATATAAAATTCATAATAATCATATTGTGTGTGTAATTGATGAAAATTATAAAATTTCTCTTTACACTTAAAACATTTACAAGCAACTTATATCAATATATTAATTTCAGACATTATTTATACCCAGTTATCAAAGATTAGACCAGACATTGATAGAATATTTACAGACTTTAAGATATGGTTTTTAAATATATTCCAGTTGACATTTTTAAAAAACATCAAATGGAATTAAGTTATAAAACAAATTACAGTAGCCCTATATTAGAAAATATAATACATACTTCTTTCTCAAATTTAAAAAAAAGCCTCCCAAATTACATATTCTGTTGATTATTTAATTATATCAGAAAAAAGATATAAAAAACACCCTTGAATATAATTTATTTTAAGAAATTTTTATTAAGCAATTTATTGGTACAATGCATAGAAGAAGTAGTCCAACAAAGCACAAAGACAAAAAAATCAAGGAATAAACAAGTTTGAAACCTCAACTCTCAATAGCATCGAATAAAGAAAAAATATACTTCTTAGCAAAACAGCATGTTTATAATAGAACTATGCATTCTATAGTACTACATGAATATATATATTTCAAAAAGTATACATATATATACACAGTAGATCAAAGGTTAAAAAAGAAACGAGCCTTGAAGTAGTCGTATATGTGTAACATCTGACATGTTATCGTGGTAAATACGCAATAGTAACTTAAATCCTGAAAAAAATGAATCAAGTATGATTGGAAATAATTTTCTATTAAATAATTATCTTTAATGAAAATTGTATTTATTTATACACAAGGAGTAATTCAATTTTTTATCAAAAATATTTATTTTTGTTCGATTTGGGGAAGAGTGGATAAAATAGACTTGAAAATGGACAAACAGGGATTTCGGTGGCCATTTATATTTCTCTGAATCAAATAGTTCTAAAAATTAAAGATTTCCTGAATTTTGTACTTTTACCATATACCGAAGATGGTACTGCTCTTTTAAAAACAAACTATCACTCGCTTCAAATGATTTTGAGTGTGATTGAATTGAGTTTTGAATCGAGTATGATTGGAAATAATTTTCTATCGGATAATTATATCTTTAATGAAAATTTTATTTAGAAGTAATGCAATTTTTTTATCAAAAATATTAATTCTATTTAAATTTGGGGAAGAGTGGATACAATAGACTTATGATAAGTAAAATATGACGCATGTAATTGTGATTTCAAAGTATTTAAAAATCGTTGAAAAACAGCATCAATAACAGTACCACTGTTAGTTGTCGAAATGTTTCGATTTGTATTCATTTTGAGCTTCAGTTCATCAGTCAAAAAAGCTATAAGTGGCTCAGCTTCTGGCAAACTGAAGTTAACGTTGAAATCACCACTCAAAATCATGGGAAGCGAGTGATAGTTTGTTTTTAAAAGAGCAGAACCATCTTCCGTACATGGTAAAAGTACAAAATGCAGAAAATCTGTAATTTTTTTAACAGCTTGATTTGGAGAAATGTATACAGCCACCGAAATCACTGTTTGTCCATTTTCAAATATGCATTCTGCCGCACATATGTCTCCCAATATTTTCACTAGCAATACACAGTCCACTTGTTTGATGGTAAATAATGTCCATGTGAGGAGTCACAACATGTGAGTTGTTCTGTTTGTGATAGAACGCAACACCAGCTGCTCCGTACCCCGGTCGTTTAAATTGTACACAGCAACCGAAGTTAGGTATCAAAAGACGTTCATCATTACCTAACCATGTCTTGGCCAACATGAGTAATGTACAATTTTGTGAAATAACATTGACAAAATTAGCTTGGTGAATGTTTAAAAATTAGAAATATTAGAGAAAATCAAAATTCCCTGTGTAATTAATTAGTTTTTTTTAGTTGAGAAAAATTTTTTAATCACAATTAAAAAAATTATATTGACAGCCACAGGAATTAACCTCAAAGTATGAAAAATATACGCACTAAAATATTTATTTGAATAATTCTATATTACTTGCTCATATTTTCTTAAGAATGTTGAACTTTGTCCAATGCTTAACAGTAAATATAATTATTAATATAGTTTACACATAAAAAAACCTCTGATTTCATACACAATGAGCCCAGGAACTTTGACAATTGAGCTTAAGGATCTAAGTTTATCCTGAATAAGACTTGCTGGTATTTGCAAAGTGGAGTAAGAAAACAAAATCGAGTTTTAGAATTTGAATCTTTTGAATTGCTAACTTTAACAATATAAAAAAAAGCTACTAGAGTTGTATTTCGTATATATTCTGCTCTAGATTTGCCTATCTCTGCAAATCACAAAATCATGGAAATTTAATTAGCTTGGTAAATGTTTAATTTTTAATCGAGAAAACTTTTTTTAATCACAATTAAAAATATTATATTGACAGTGACAGGAATTAACCTCAAAGTATGAAAAAGATACACACTAAAATATTTATTTGAATAATTCTATATTACTTACTCATATTTTCTTAAGAATGTTGAACTTTATATTGCTTAACAGTAAATATAATTATTTAAGTAAATTTATCCTGAATAAGAATTTGAATCTTTTGAAATGCTATCTTTAACAGTATAAAAAAGAAAACATCTACTACATTTGGACCCTATGCGAGGGTAGTAAACTAACCTTAAAGTATGATAAAGATATGCGCTAAAATATTTATTCGAATAATTTTATATTACTTACTCATATTTTCTTAAGAATGTTGAACTTTGTCAGACGCTTAACAGTAAATATAATTGTTTAAGTAAGTTTATCCTGAATAAGAATTTGAATATTTTGAAATACTAACTTTAACAATATAAAAAAGAAAACGTCTACTACATTTGGACCCTATGTGAGGGTAGTAAAAAGACACCATCAAGTAAATTGGACCCCGATGCGAGGGTAGCAAAGGCATACCATTACGGGTGCTCACTGGTCAAATCAAACAGCATGCATTTACGTCACTTCCTGTCATGAATTTCCGTCCCTTTTCACAAAAATCACCCAGACAAATATTCGGTAAGCGAGAGGAAAGATGTTACACATAAAAAATTTGTATATTTCGTCAATTTTTTTTTAAACATATCAAGCAAAAGATAAAACTAATACTTCTAAACAAGGAAGCAAATTGTTCATATTTATTACATTAATGTACAAGAGAATGTCAGCTGTGTATTCAAAAGGAAATACTTTGTAAAAGCACATGCCAATTTTCACATTGCACATCAAGAATATTTTAGGTGTTTTGTTTTTTTGTAACACTCAATAAAATTTAAGGGCAAAAATTTTAAATGAGTAACCAACTTTTGGATTATGGAAGGAGATGATGAATCATTTGAAGATATGAGGTAAATAGTCTAAAGTAAAAGTTTCTAGACTTCAATGCTATGCTCAGTTTTTGTACACAACTTCTAAAGGAAGGATAATGAGACTGGATTCATAGAGATTAGGACAAAGTAACACCGTCCAAGAGCCACAATGACTACAGAGGATCAATATTTGTACATTACAGCAAAGTATAATAGGAGTGCTACAACTTCTCAGTTGTGTCCTGAAATTCATATGACAATGAAAATCTAAAGGAGGTGGGTAAAGATCGGCCTCTTTTCACTCATCATAGTTATGAAAATTCAAAGTATTTATTGGAGCTATATTATTATATTTGTGTGAACTTTAGGTATTGATCTTTATTTTTAATCTAAAATAGTAAGAGAAAAAAAAATAGGAGGCCACATAAAAAAGTCATCAAACTTGGCAAATTCATTGAATTTTGTTATTTTAAGCACTTTTTCTAACTTTCATTTTTAAAAAAACTGTTAATGGCTTTAATTAACACTCTATTTTTTGGTCTTTCAAATACTACAATAATAAAGCTTTTTAACTGTCATTCATTTGTTTTGGTGCATCAAACATGTTGATGTGATATGAAACAAAATACAGGTTTTTTGGAGCTTTTAGAAGAAATGGACCTAGTACCTAAAATGCCTGCATTCCTGGACAAACAAGCAAAGTTGTCTATATAAGATGCTTATGAGACACATTTGGTGATATTGATTCGTTGGGTAGTTGAAGCAGTAAACGGCCAGCATAAGAAGTGGAGAGCATTAAACAATATTATCCCAAATGTCCAAATACCATATATTGGAGATTATGTTAAAATTGTCTCTGCAATTCTTGATGCTTTCCACCCAGCAAGACTTAACAATATTAAGGACGGCAATATAATTGTCCAACCAATGCTAGATTCAGTGACTAATTACTACAATAAACAGCTGAAGAAAATGGCTGGGCAAGAAAAGGGCAATATGGATTTTGTTTAGTGACTTTGATCTTCCAGATTTTCCACAATTAACATGCAAGGAGCTACGATATTTAACCCTTGGGATACATAAGCTTAAGCAAAGCCAATCATACATTCACGAACACCTTAATCAATTGGGGCTGTGCTCTCTTTACATAAATTGAGAAGATTCCTCAGTTGTTTGACTCCAGTTGAGATAACGACGCACAAGTTCAAAAGTACATAACATATGTATAAGAACAGGTATAGGCCCTAATCCAAACATTGAATTGTAATGGCAGTGCAAAGTTGGTGCTAGAGTTGTTGGCTGCTGTGCACATGTTGCATCTGTACTTTGGTATTTGGGATACTGGTGCCATAATCACACTCAGACAAAAACACCAAATCTTGGATATGCTGATACACTTCAAGATGCTGCTAATAGATGGTCCAGTGGCGATTCAGTCAGTGAAAGCCAGAAGGAAATATAATTGAAGACATTTGTTGCAAATAGTTTAACATGTTATTTTTTTCCTGTTTTCTTTATTTAATAAAAGATTTTATTGAAAAAAAATCTAACATTTTCATTTTGACTAACTATCAGAGTTATATATATATATATATATATATAATATGAATTTGCCGAAGGGCGAAAAAAGGCCTGATCTTTACCCACCTCCTTTCAAGACTGTATTTAAAAACGTTTAATAAGAAAAGCATGTTTACAAGACAGATGCTTTTTGTTTTCCTCACTTTTGCATAGAGAGCAGCCTGTTCAGTAAATACAAAGAACATTAATACTGGAACAGAGATCAATGGAAGACTGTTCAATTTACAAATATATAATTCAAATTCAGTCTATGGAAGGGACCAAGGACCATGTACATGAACTCCCATAACCGAGAAAGAGACCAGTATGGCAACAGAAATGTAATGGTCTGAGTTAACCCTCATTTCATATTGATGGTTGTTAAGAGTGATTCAAATAGAGCTCAGCTGGTCTATGAGTTTCTGAGCAGAGGATATTTATGAGATAGATTCTGGCCAGCAAAATATTAACTCTACAGCATATTGAAATGCTCTTGGGAAGGCAATTTACACACACACACACAATTTATTACACACCTGTTATTCTACCAATTTATTACAACACATACACACCAGTTATTCAACAAAACTCATTATATATAATGAAAATTGCTTTTATAATTCTGTTTAAAGTTTAAATTTAACAAAAAAGATTCAAATATAAGCACACAAAAAAATTGCTTCAGAGCAAAAGAAATAAGCTCATTTGAATCACTGTCATATAAAATTCATTTTCTGTAAAATTAAATTATTTTACAGAACTTTTTCAGGTATCAAAAAATTTCCAATTCATTACCAAAAACACATATCCTACATTTTGCCTTTTTTTACAGTACTATAAACAATACATTAAATACAAATAAATTGGAAAATTATATTGAATAAAAATTTTAAAAAGTATTATTTTCATTTAAAAACTTTAAGTTTACAAAAATAATAAAATCTATCTCATTTTAAAATTTCATAATTACTTAGTTTTTGGAAGAAGCTCAGATGGTAAGTACATGGAAATGCAAACTTCAAATAAGGAACTACATTTATCTTTAATGCAGCTTGTATTTTCCAATGAACGAAAAGTCAAAGAAACATTGAACAGCAAGTGAGCATATTTACCTGCAATAAGCAAAATAATAAATTAAGAAAATAGCACATAATTTAACCAAATAGAAAGGAAGTATGCGCAAAGATAATAAAGGGCAAGAAATTATGTTCTTTAAGCATAAAATTTATACATAAATACATAAAATTTATTATAAGCGTTTACATTACTTGAAATTTTATCAAAATACATAATCATTTTACATTATTACTTATATATCAAAAGTAAAAGCTGCATTCTTCCAAACAAAACTGAAGTAAAAAAAAAAAATGAAAATTTAATTCTAAAGGATTTGACATATCAAATCTTTTAAAATTAAATCTCTAGAATCTTTTAGAACTAAAAGAATTCTATCTCTAATCAAAACAACGAACAACTGTTTCTTTTAGTTTCTTGATCTATATGTATTTAGCAAGATATACTTCAAGATTGTGCTGGGCAATTTCTATTATACTTTTAATTTAGCCCTTTTGGTAGGGAAGTAATGCCCACATTCTTTTGATGTGTTGCTTGTAAATGTAAGTCTCTGTAAGTATACGTTAAGAGAGAATAGTGACTCAAATTATGTGCTTTAAGTGGGCTTCTTCAAGCTCTTTTTTTTTAACAAATTTTTTCAAACATGCAGTAAGAATAAATTATTTTTCCTTGTTTGCAGGCTCATTTTAAATGTATTCTTTTAAAAAATTTTAACTAGGCAAAAGAAAATGAGTGATACTAAATGCCGAATAAAACAACTATTGCTATTTACTGAAACATAACTAGAAGTAATACACATAGTTACCATAAAGCACACTGGTGTGTAAAGTTATCCCAATTTAATACCCTAGATAACTTCAGTGACTTCCATATGGTTCAATAAGTTGCAAATATCCAAAAAAGGATGTTACAAAATGAGCACCAGAGAATCAAAGTAATCAACCCATTGAATTTATATGTAGTTACTTTTTTTGAACATTTTTTATTCAATTAAGTTAGTTTATTCAACTCAAAAATGATAAACAATGATTTTACATCACCCTTTCTTTGGAACCTTAAGTATTTAGCATTAATCAACTTTGATAACAATAATAGCTTTTTCCATATTGGGACTATTGACATAAATACTTAAAACACTTTTTTAAAAATCATTCTTAACAATGCTTTAGGTTTTTTGATGGGTAATTGTATTAAAGAACTAATTCTTTTTCCCATTCAGAAATCCTTAAGTGCTGAATTATTGGAAGAAAAATGTATAGTTGAAGATAGTTTTCTGTAGTTTCTAGTCAAAATGTAATAAAGATTACATTCAACCAATCATCGGAATTGAATTTAAAAAATTATCCTTTAAAATTCACAAGATATTTTTCCAACAGATAAAGACTTAAAAAGGAAATAAGTTTTTAAAATTATAAGTATTTCAAATTGAATTTCATTATATTTAAATTTTGATGGGGAAAGGGGGGGCAGTCAAAAAAGTTCCATATAACTTGATCAATAACACTTCTCATCATCAGCCTAAAATACAAAAATCTGAATCAAAACATATATAGATTACAATTGATGGTTAGAGTATAATTAAATTTATATTCGAAAGAATTGTCTTTGAGTATTTTTTTTCACTTTTTAATTAAATATTTATTTCAGAATTTTTAAAAATACAAAGTGCCAATACCTGGTAAACCTAATAATTTTCCTTTCAGTTTGCCTTTCATATAAAATTGAGATTCAGATGGCAGTTTTCCTTGCAATCCAAAAGTAATTTTCAAAGTTTTTTCAACAAGTGTAGATTCAGATAAACTATCTTCCATAGCTGAGTCAACAACATTTGATAAAACAGCACTCATACTTTTGCTCTCATCAACAACTCGCAAAGAAGATGAATTTAAAGATTCTGCAGGCAAAGCAGTATCAATATCATTTTTATGTTTTGTATAATTTTTTAAAGGACATAAATTTAAGTTTGACATCTTTTTGAAAAAGTTGTTCCAGTCCTAAGAGAAAAATAAAAATATAATAACATATTTCATATTGCTAACATAAAATGAAAACTTTAAAAATTATTTATTAACAGAGTATTACAAAAAAAAAAACAATAAAAAATGGCTTATTTTGATATAAATATATTTTAGAACTGCAAATTAAATTTTTTTAAATTTTATTTTCCATTTATCTCATTTATTTAAAATTGTTCAAATACTTTTGTCCAATAAAATCTTATATATATATATATATATGTTTAAATTACACACACACACACACACACACACATATATATATATATAGATAGATAGATAGAGAGATAGATTACAATTCCTTAAACACATATAAATACACACTGCATCAAAAAAATTTTAAGACTAGGTTTATAAAATTAAAGAAAAATTATACATTTATGCCTTTTTATTTAAAATAGGCTCCTGTAGCTTCAATACATTAGTTACAGCAGCTTAATACCAACTTGAAAGCCTATTATTACATTATACCTTTGCTATCCTACAGAGAACAGAATATTTTATCATACTCCTCATTTTTAACTGAGCAGACCAATTTTTTTTATCTAAATTGTGTGTGTTTGGCATTTTTTCTCCTATACCTTAATGAAAAATGAGATATCAATTTACATGTTAAAAGGAAAAGTTAGTTATCTATGAAATATTCTGAAATTTTAAAAATGCTATAGTGCAAATACATGAGTTACAATGATGCAAATTTTCATGAAATTTGAGGCATTTTTCTGTCTGATAATCTGTTCCATGTTTAATTCAAGCTCTTGAACATTTGGTGAAAACAACCTTAAAGCTCCTGTCAAAGCTGTTAGTATAACCACAATGTAATCAAAATAGCACACACACACATTGTTTTAACTTCATTTTTAAAGTCTAAGAATAAAGAGAAGTCACAGGATACTAAATCAGATGAATATGAAAGAGGGTTTAGCATGCAGACTTTAATTTTTACCACAAATTGCCATACATTTAATGAGTTATTAGGTGCATTAACATTTGGCAGTCATGTAATAAAGACCAAATGTTTTCATCTCAATATTCTAGGCATGCAATGAATTCTGGCCATCCAGAAATTTAACATATTTTAATATTACTCACCAGTAAATGTTTACTCAGTCAGAATACATTTTTTTAGAATAATACTTTTGCTATCAAAGAATGATGAGCATAAATTTTAGTTTTGATGGAACATTTTTTTTTTTTTTTGGTTTGTCCAAAAAAACACTTTTGTGCTATAAGAAAACATCAGATCTATTTAAACAAGACTGTCATAAATTTATTTCATTGGATTACATGTTTCAGTAGCAGGGCCGGCGCTAGGGGTGGGTAAGCCGGGCCCCTGCCTGGGGTGGCAACCTTAGGAGGCGGCAAATTGGCTGTAAAATTAACTAGTTTATGAAGAAAATAAACCAAGATTATCCAGGGGTTTCACGAGTTAAATTAAAAATTCGACCTCCCCCCTAAAAATGTGAATGCAAAATATTCACGTTTTCTATGGAGTCCTAGAGTTTTTTTTTTTTTAACGAGTATTCATTAGTATTTAAAGCCGTGTTTCCCAACGCTGGTCCCATGAGGGAAAGGGGAAGGGGTGATAAAGAAGAATTTCGGCATCCGGTTTCTTCTCTTTCAACTAATTTCCTACAAGTGTTACTGCTTTATATGAGTGAATTCGGGTACTATTGAAAGAGATAGATTTTGGCAGAGATTAGTCTCAACAAAAGTGATGAAAAGCATGGTAGAGTTTTATGAATGAAAAGTCGAAGAAAACTGAGGGAATTTTGTGTCAATTTGACTTCCGAATTAATCCTTTTAGCTTCCTGTGCTTATGCAGACAAGTCAAAGTCAGACAACAAAAAAGGTAACAATATTTTCATTTTCAAATTCTTTTTTAGATTTTTAATGCCCAGGAATTTTAATCATTGCATAAGATAAAGTGAAAAGAAAAAATTATTTTGCTGCATTTGTGCTTTTTCTATTTCATTTATTTTTGTTTTACCTACATAAATATAGATGTCATCAGTTTCGTAGAATATTTTCATGTTGATTAACATTTTTAAGTATGTGTTTTCGTAGCTTCAATGTACCGTTGTAGTCTTAAAACATTTTCGATTGACATTGTTATTGAAATGAAAAAATATTATTTGCCCCTCACATATAAAAATAACTTCTTTAGTCACTTATAAGGACAATAGTAGGTCATTTTAAATGTAAAATGTTAAAGAGCTTTTCAGTACATTCATTAATTATTTACCATACCTAAAGGATCCTAATAGCAATAGCTCGAATTTGAAATACAACATAGTTATATTTATTATGATGATTTCGTTTTGTTATTGTAATATATTGTGATAATTTTGTTTAGTTATAAATGAACTAGTCTATAATTGCTAAATACTTAATTTATATTGCTTCAAACTGTTAAAAGAATTTTCAAAGAAAAATATAAGTTAATTTTACTTATATAGACATTTTTTTTCTTTTTATTGAATGTAACATGTGAAATAAACATATAATTTTTCTAATCTATTCTAAGACTGTGTTAAGATAACCATTATTTTGTAAGATCAAATTTTAAAAACTTGAACAATATATATATTTTCTGCATATTATTGCCATTTTAAGAAGAATTTGCACGATGCCTTTTTAATTTAGATTTTTTACACCAGTGATTCCCAAAGTGGTCTAAATAGACCCCCAGGGGTCTGTGACAACCCTGCAAGGGGTACACATCAGCAAAAAAATAGTTTGGCGGTCAATGAAGTTAAGTGGGGGTCTATGTGATAGTGGCTTTCATTAAACTAGATCATGACTTTAATTTTAAAGGAAAATTTAATCAAGTAGAAACCACAATTTTACTTATTTAGTAGATTTATTTACTAAATTTAATTAAGTTAATTTAACCGTACAAGATGACAGCATAAATATTTTTAAAACAGGAACCATTTCAGCATTTCTTTCCAGAATTAAGCTAAAGAAGTATAATACTGGAGAGGTCCGGAATTTTTTCTCAAATTAATCCAACCAATCTGTCAGCACGTTTTAACCTACGTTAACATTTAACTGCCTTTTTTTTTAGATTTTGAAACCAGGTTTGAGAATGCTTTGACTCTGGTAATACCACAGTATGCGATGAATTTATATGGTCATATTAAAAAAAATGTTACATGACAACAGGAACTGATCGTGATATGCACCAATGAAGATTTTAAAGTTTAGAAACGGATGCCAGCAATTTTGGATTTAAAAAGGCAAATCTGTTATTTGTCTGAATTATGGAATATCGTGAGGAAGAAGTTTTTAATTATTTTTCCTACTAAGAAGGAGTTTTAGCGCAATTGCCAATATCCAAAACAAACAAAAAGAAACTGGACACTTCTAACAGAGGAGATTTATGGTTAAATCTGACAAGATTGATACTAAATGTTGAAATTTTGTTATTGTAGCCCCAGATTCATCCCTCCCTTTAAAATCAATTGTTTGGTTATTTTATTTAACAATTATTTTATATATTAATTAACTTTTAATTTAATTTATTAATGTATGCTTTTTAAACTTTTAACTCTATACTTCATTAGTTATAAATTTAATTCTCTTAAAGTAGTACTAGCTATCAAAAAGACATTTAAGGTGATAAATTTGCAAAAAATTGATATTAATTAAGCAGGGGTCTACCCTATACCGAAAAACATGGCAAGGGGTATATGAGACAAAAAAAAGTTTGGGAACCTCTGTTTTACAATTTGAAGGAATATTTAATACAGTCTAATAACTAACTATGTGTATAATTAATTATAAAATTATATAAAAAATGCATAATATCCTTAAAATATTGTAAAATATTTTGTATGATACTAATAAAGTTCATCAAAATGCATATTTTGAAAAATTTAAAAATTGAGTTAATAAATTATCTGCAGTTTCATATTAAGAAATTTTAAGAAAATATTTAAAAGACTTTTTGATTTTAAACCAAAAAAATAGAAATATTTTAAAAAATACAAATATTTAACTAAATGCAAAAACATCCATTAGATAAATAAATTGCAAAATTTCAGGCGTGAATTTTAAATTTCAAAAGACGATTATATTAAATAGATAATTAATTTGAATATATAGTGATATCAAAATAACATAGAATTAACAGTTCTAATAAGCAAACAACAATGATTTTAAGCCTGAATAACTTCCAAAGCATTTTTAAAATTAAGTTTCAATCTTATTAAAATGTTTTATTTGTGATTAATACATAAAGGCTTTAATTCTCAATTGTTTAATAGCAAAGCATACAAATGTAAAATACTTAAGAGTTCCTATTTCAATATCTTACCAAAAACGTTTCAGAACATAACCACTCAGCCAAGACATAAACGAGAGGCTTTTAATCAGTGTTCCGTAGAACACTCTCTGGTGCACAAAAAATTAAAAAGTTGGTGTTTTCAGTTTGCAACAGTTTTTATTTACTGTTTCATTTTACTATTATATTTCTCAAAAATTCTTTAAAATGTATTTTTTGTGATTGTGAAAAGGTTTAAAAGCATTAGTATGTATATTTAAGAAAAAAATTCTAGTAATAATTGGTTCCAATCTATAGCAATATTTAAAATCTTTAAAAAAGACAATAAGAATGTCAAAATTATGGAAGAAATTTTTTATAAAAAGCAACAGAAAAAGGATTTAATTAAATTTTATTGTTACAGAACAATAATTAATGTGAAAGAATACAGGTACTATTTTGTTGTTGTGTGTGTGTGTATTCCTAGTATAAAACTATTTAATTAAAGTGGAAACAAAATGTGCAATACAGAAATAAAAATATGAAGAACACAATTTATAAAGTAGATAAGAGATTTCAAACAAAATTGTTGGGAAAACCGAATAGATGCATTAAAACCACTAAGGTATCAAGTGGGAGGGATATACGATGCTTTACTTGCTGTTTGTAATAATTCGGAGTTTGACAACTCTATAAGAATTGAGGCTTCTGGACTATTAAGTAGTGTTAAACAATTTAAGTTCTTATGCTGCATTGTAATTTGGTACAAAATCTTAAATTGTATCAATCCTATAAGTAAGCTCTTGCAGACAGAAGACTATGATTCACCATCTGCTATAGAGCTCTTGAAAAAATTTCAAGATTTTTTCGAGGATCTTGGACCTGACACAGCTTTTAATGAAATGCTTTGCAATGCTTGAGAACTCGCCGACAAAATTGACATACTGGCTAATTTTGAGCTCACCCAGCCAAGTCATACAGTTCGAAGAAGGAATGTTAATTTCGACTATGAGGCATGAGATGATCCGATAGAAGATCCTACTTTGAAATATAAGGCAGAGTTTATTTTTTCACATTAGATAAAGCTATCAATGCATTTGAATCCAGGTTTGATTTGATCAGTACCGACAGCAGCTATTTCCAATCTTTATACAATATTTGTGATTTAAAAGATACTCCTTAAAACGACGAACTTGAGTATTGTAAAGATCTAGAAGCAGTGTTAACTGATGGGAATTCATCAGATATAAATGCGCTGGACCTGGCGATAGTAGTGGTTTTGGCTTTGCTAAATAAAAAGGAAATCCACAATCGAGATTTTAA
Organism: Trichonephila clavipes; assembly: GCA_019973935.1. Classification (NCBI taxonomy): domain Eukaryota; kingdom Metazoa; phylum Arthropoda; class Arachnida; order Araneae; family Nephilidae; genus Trichonephila; species Trichonephila clavipes. The sequence continues at coordinate 1,205,859 of BMAU01018312.1, forward strand.
AATTCTTATCGAACCTGGATTTTTCTCCAAATCTTGGTATAGTTTTAAGGATATTGCTTACTCTCCCAATAAGTGTGGAATGTGGTAAAGGAGTTTCTCCAAATTAAAATTAATTAAAAAATTTTTACGCTCAACAACTACCGAGGATCGGCTAAACGGCTTGACAACAATAGCCATTTAACATGAACTGGCTGAAGAAATTAATGTTAAAGAAATTATAAAAAAAATCTCAGAATTAAAAGTGAGAAAGAAAGACTTTTAAGAGAGAGAATTTAACTCTCGGTTTAAATGTATTTTTAATATGCAATTAAGTTTTAATATTTAGTGGTTCTATAATTTGTTTTAGCATTTTTTTTAATTTCTGTATTTTATAATTATACACTAGAAATGACTCTTCTTTTTTTGTGTGCAACCCTAATTTTAATTTAGTGTCAAAAACATAAATTAATAAATCAGTATTTTTGGCTAATCAAAACTTCAACATTATTGATAGCAATTTTTTTGCTCACGTTTTATTTTATCATTAAGCGTGGGAAGGGTTTAGGTTATCTCTCTTAATTTTTGTTATAAACGGGCAACATTTTACTTCTTTGTCCGGGGCGGCAAAACTGCTAGTGCCGGCCCTGTCAGTAGCATTTTTTCCAAGTTTTGCATGAAATTTAATTACGGCTCTTAGTTTCATCTAGAAAATTTGACATAAAAAAGTTGTACTTCTATAAAGAACATTTCTATTATTTCAAACAGAGAACAAATACATTCCAGTTTTGGCTCTGCAACAACTGATAGTTAAGATGTATCCCACATGTGCCTTAACACAGATAGTGCTATTGTAAGCAGAGGTCCAATGCTAGTTTAAAAACTTCTTTGATACACTGTGTGTGTTTGCCACATTTATAACTTAACATTGTATAAATTATGCAAAAGTAGAATTAAATTTTACTTCACAAAAAATCATTATTTATAATAATAATTATATATAACATATATAAATAATATAAGTAAGACATATATAAGTTTTCCAATTTATTAACTTTATACTATAAAAATTTTAATAACTTCAGGAATAAAACTTTTAACCAACAATTTTAATGCTATTTTAAATCTGTTATGAACAATTCCTTCAGATTGTAAACAAAATTCAATTAAGATTTTATTTCAAAGATTAAAAATAAAAGCTTTTATTTAAATTTACAAATCAAGAAAATAAATAAAATGTTCAGACAAAACTTTCATAGTTATATACAGGAAAGTTAAATAAAAACGCACCATCTGAACATCAGGATTTGGAATCTCCTGTTCACCAATTATATAAGCTAGTGCTATCATGGTACAACCAAATGCTGTAAGACAAATGATAAAAACAACTAAAGGTGGTTGGCCAGAAATGAAGTTTGGAGTTGTACTATAACCCATAATTTAACCTGAAAAAAAAACAATTTTTATCAGTTTTAAAAGTTATATCTTATGCAGATATACAAAAAAAAGGACAAATGAAGCTCTCAAACACATCCTCCCTTATCTGGAAAAATAATTTATATTGAAATTTCCTTAAGTGACACTTTGACTTAGCACAATAAAAATAGTTCATACCATTAAAAAAATTCCTGCTCAATAGCAATATTTGTGGTAACATTTATACCATTTATGTTCATTTAATTAATATGAAATAAGGTTTATAATGAGAAAAAGTAAAAATTAATAAAGCTTTTAGATATCATTTAATATAATACATACACATATTAAAAAGAAAAAGGGAAAATAAATACCAAATTCATAAACCTAACAAATATTTTAAAAATATTATGAACATAGGTTTATGACTAACTGTTTTGAAATTCTTACAATGCATAATGGGTTTTAAATTATTTTTTAAAACAGATATACTCTTAGGACTTTTTAATCACATTATACACTTTTAAAGTTTTCAAAATTGTCATAATAAATATATATGATATATTTCCAAGGGTAAAGATTTATATATTCAAACATGAATCTAAATTTTTTTTAAAAAACATGAAAACATCTGACTGTTTATCATTGATCTTCCTTGGAAAATTCAAAGAATATAATCTTTGAATAAATTTATTTACCATGTTATCCATCTGAGATATTTGTATTTAATAGAAATGAAAAAATTTCATGTGTTCATTGAGAGCCACAAAGCCATTTCCTTATGATCATTCCTCATTTATAGTAATAAGTTCGTCTAGAGAAAAAAACTATGATGCACACATGATGGATGCTGGAGTATACTAAGTACTCATGCACACTGTATTTTTACACATAAAGCAATAGTGGCATATTGAGGAAAGCAGCTGGTTGATCAGATTCCAATAAAGGTAAAATCATTATGACTCAGCACCTGGAAACTTCAATTTCAGAAATAGCAGCAAAATTTTAAAATGAACCAAGTGCTTATGCTCTTGGGCAGTCATCTCTTCAAAACTTTTCAACTCACAGAACCCTAAGAATTATACGGCATTTTCAGGGAACCCCATTCCATTCTTAGAATATATCTCAAAATATTTAAAGTAAATATGTTATAGATACTTTATGCAGAAGAAAGTATTGTATTTGTAATTTAAAAAAAACAACATGAATATAATTTAGCTAATAATATTAATTTGTGCACCAGGTGTCACCTACCCATACATCATATTTAGAAATGGGATGTGCTGGCCTTTTTTTACACGAGCTGTCAAAGTCTAGGTCTATTGAAATAATTTGCAGTCGCATTTCATATTCTGTGCTTAATTTGTCTTTGTTTCTACATATGCTAATAAATATTTTTTCACTCAAACACAATGTTCAGATTGGCATTAAAATGTTCATGGCAGAGTAAGAAATCCTAAATGCAATCATGCAATCAGAGTTGCATGAATTAACAACCTAAAATTTAGGAATTCGTCTTGCTTAAATTTAGATTTTAACATAAAATTTGTTGATATATCAATAAGTTGTTTCCTCTCTATTGCCAAGCTTCACTTATCTCATACACTCTTTTGTTATACTATAATAAAAAAACAAAAATAGTTTTACAAAATATAAATTCATTATGTATAAATAAAATTTTCAGTTTTAATGGTTGGGATGAACTTACTTTGTTTTAGACAAAAGTTGACAGTAGTATTCAATTGGTATTACTTGTAAACATATTTCACGTTTAGCCTCCAATTTATATCTGAATTTGATTTTTATCTGATTTATGTTAAAAAAAAGACTTTTCACACAATATGTTGTAATGAAGGGTATTAAGGCTTTTATATGGCTTTTGCACAAACTTGAGGATATTAAATGCAATTTTTAACCAAAAATCAAGAACTTTTTGCTCATATCTGCATTTTAACACAGATCTGTCAATAGTTCAAACAGTTGTTCTAGTTCTATCTGTAATAAATCCAGATTTTTATTGGAATATTGAAATGGATTTCTAACCAAGCCATGGAATACTTCTTGTTAAGAAAAGTAACTACTTATATTGGATTTACTTTTAAAATATGCTCCTGAATTATGCCTATTCATCTTTATTCAAATTTATTCCATTTTTGATTAGAAAATCATTTAATGTTTTGCAGCATTGCATAGTATTATTTTTCGTGAGATTCCCACATATAGAAAATTAAAGCCCATTGATTTTGTCATTCAATTTAATAATATTTACTTTAAAGCCTTGAACAGATATTAAATTCACATTTAAAGCTATAAATATATCACTCGAATATGCAAAGATATGTGGCACTTAGCCACATCACAGCAGTCAAACTTGCACCACACAAATTGCAACATTTGCCACCAAAATCTATGACTGATTGGTTTTTTTCAAATAAAATATGCAAGAATCTTTTTGTTGTTTTGATATCACAGTGTGATTCACTTGGTGCAAACTTTGCTCCAGTGACACTAATATGTAAGTACTATACATATATAAACAAACTTGTGGTCAGACAAACTTCATTGAGAACAAACAAGAATCCATTTTTTGCATACACATTCATAATTTTCTTTTCTATTTTTTGACTCGTGGAATTTCAGGACTTTATGGAAAACAAAAGACCACTGTTCTGGGATAACAAGAGAAGTGTGAGATATATATATACCCACTCAGAATTATATTCTCCTTACTTAAACAAAGTTCAAAGTTATGAGCTTGCTATCAACAGCTCTTGTCCAGTATATTCAAATTTTTGGAAAAACTAAGTACAGTAATTAACAGATAACATCTGTGTTAATAAATAAAAAAATGACTTGAAAAATTCTACAAACATTTTTTTTAATTTAATTTAAATAAAATGCTCCTTAATATTTAAAAAATATTCAAAGTAAATTTAAAGTAATCTAATTAATCTCAATAATAAAGGATCAAATGCATATGTTGTTAATCAATATTTATAAGCTGTTTAAATGAAACAAACATTTCTATTTACTTTTTTTTATTTAGGTAATGGCACAGTTTGTTTTGTAAATATTTAAGAGTTAAGACAACAATCTATCCTAGTGAAAAGTTTTCAATTTTCTATATTTGTAAATAAAAAACATTTCATGTCATAGCTTCTTCTGTTATGCATAACACATAACCTTCATCTAGTGTTAGGTGTTTTGGAAATATTTTACAGCATTATTATTAACAAACTAATATTTTTACTCTTACTTTAGCTAAAACTAATCAAATTTACTCTTATGTTTCTCATTCAATGACATACACAGACTACTTTGATGGGAAGGACATTAAAAAAAAACATCAACAAAAGCATTGATGCTTTTCATGCTAAAAATTAAAGATTTGTTCATCTACAAGAGGGGTTTAATCCCTAAACCTCACCCTTTTGCATACCACTATTTTCATTTTAGCCATTAATTTCCATAATGACAAATGATCACTTCTTGAAACATATACAATAGTACATTTTTACAACTACCTACTCTTTTTCATCAAACAAAACAGGAGCAAATGCAGTATTTTAAGCATGTAAGTAATAACTATTCAAAGATGGTTAACATTTTATTATCGTGAAAACGATGAATTTTATACAAAAAATGCTTAATTTTAAATATAAAACTATACCTAAAATTTTAATAATCATAAAAACTTGATCATATTTTTTGAAATGCATATTAACTACATTAAACTTTTTGGTGTCCACAATTAACATTATATATAACTTTATTTAAATTCATATTTATGTTAAATTTTTAGAAAACCTTTTGGTATTAAAAAATGTTTCAGCTGGTTTTTGAAAATATATTTATCTTATTTACTTAACTTACCAAAAACAGTTAATGTACTCTGCGATTAGGTTATGAATGTGTGTGTGAAACACTCTTTTTTTAATCTCATTTATTCCTTTGTTTTGCGTAAGGCAATTAAATATATTATACTCTTTCCGGTAACCTATTTCTATTTAACTCAGAAGTTCGCGCCGTATTCATTTTCCGATAACTATAATTTAAATCAGAAAGAAAAATATTTAAAATTAAGGTACTTCAACTCTTTCGAATGTCTGGCGTTTATTGTCAATAAGAATCGACAGAACCACTACCCGTTCCCTTCAGACTCTTTCCAAAAGTGAAGCATGAACAAATATTGACAGTGTGACAGAGCGATCCCACATATGTTATTGTTCGAAGTCGTTAAATAAAGAGCACTTTTTTTTTTTTAGAAGAGGAGAGGGGAAGGAAACAGGGGGATGACAATCTGCAGGGTTACAGAGCCTAGCAAATTTCTCGCCAATATCGGCGCTTGCTTTGAATACGATACCAATCATTCATTTTCGAATTAGACGTGGACCTGTTCACACGGTGAAAGCAGTATTCTTATCGAAAGCATAAAAAATATCTAACCATCTTTCGAAATAGAAAGTTTAAATACATGGAACAAATTTATTTTAAATGAAATTAAATAATTTGTTCATTATTTTTTAATAAAAGTTTAATTATGTAATTGCGGTGGTAAGTAATACACAAGTGCGAGCAGAAAGCGCTTACATTATTGTTTTTTGAAGCTCCGCGTTTTTAACGAAACGATACTGGATTAATTTAGATAATACGATTACTCATGGCACGGAAATTCAAAAAAGAAGCAGCTCCTCTGTTGTACATTTTGTAGATGTTACGAATAAGTATTTTAAATATAACCAATAAGTAATTTTATCGGATCTTTTACAAATGTTATTACTATAAATCGAAAGGGTAAGTTTTTTTATACAGAATAAAAAGCGTTTACTAAAGTGATTTGAAAAGCTTATTTTCGTATTTAATTCTCTATTCTACAAAATATAATGTTTATTTATAATTTTAGATAGCTTGTGCACTGAATATTCATTGATAGATTTTTATTAAATCGGTTATTTGTTTCGTTCATTCTGTGGGTCATCAAATTACATTTTGATTGGTACGTAATCGTAAATACTTGTTTTATTAATAACAATTCAATATGTATATATATTCATAATGATACAAGTTGAATGACGGATTGACCGAAAGCTATGGTTTTCACTCTGACAACGAATCGAGTTTCTCTAATATTTTTGTTTAATATAAACGGAAAAATTTTAAAAGCTTAATATTTTATCACTTTATATCAAACTCTCTCTCTGTAAAAATAAAAAAGTAGACTTCCACAAAATTAACTAGAAACAATTTTTTTCTCATACTTTCAAGCTAGATCAGATTTTAAATTAAACTCATTTTCAAACGGAAATTAGTATATATCCTTCCATAGTATAATCATATATCTACACACATAATGCATAAACTCGACTAAATTTATGCCAAATAGAATAATGAAAAAGTGGATTTCAATTATATGTTACCGCTAAAGTAATTATTCATATATAAATACATATTTGTGAAAGCAATTCTTTTTTTTTTTTTTGTACCTAATGAAATTCGAGTTCGAACAAGACAAAAATTGAATTACATACTGCCTGTGTTATAGTTTTTAATTAAATGGTATGAAAAGCCTAAATTCTCTCTACACGCTATGCTTAATGTACACGCAATAAGTTTTCTTATAAAGAGAAAGTTAAAAATTCACAAATTTAAAATGCAAGAATTCTTGTTCCGTAAGAAACCATAGGATACTCTCTTATGGTTTCCTCTTCTAAAATAACTATATTAAACGCCGAATTGAAAATAAATTCCCTTATTTAAATGCCTACAAAATGAACGAAAAGGTTTATTGAAATATTTTTTACCTTAGCAATAATAGAAACCACAATTGTTTTTCTTTACAGTAAATTATTTTAAATACAAAGGGATGCATTTTCTACTATGTTAAAAAAATCATACGGCCAATTATTGACAAATTACTAAAAAAGAGCACTTCTAAATTTATATTAATTTAAGTATACAAAGCATGTTTTTAATTTTTTTTTATGAAAAGTGATTAGAATTTTTACGAGATTTTCCGGCCGTAATTTTATACCCTTGCTAATTTTAAATAATTTAAATAGAGTTTTTCCATAGAAAAATGTATCTAATTATTAAAGTAAAATTTTATTTCTAAGAATGTCCCTAAAATTTTAAGACACGTTTACCTATATAATGGACATCATACTTAAATTCCTGTTTAATTTAATTATTGAGTTCCAACCCTCCTCCCAAACTTTTTAGACAGTCATAAAAGCGTGATTCTTGCTGATTAGTGTCTGGGGGGTAAGGATGATAATCTTATTTTTTCTGCTTTTTAACTCTTCAAAACATGCATATACTCTGAAAATAGTTTATTTATTCAACTGTAGCATATCCTATATTTTTAGCTCACTAGATGGTAGCACCTTACAATGAAGTGTACATCTAGAATAGTACTAGTTTTCTCCGCTAGGGTTGCAGTATATATACGTTGTGCTCATGGGTAATCTCTCTGAACCAGATCCCC